>JANHGN010019480.1:12952-34530 GCA_024605025.1 Megaceryle maxima | reverse complement strand
GCGCATCCACACCACCTAAGTCCACCCGCATGCCAGCCCCATGCCACCGACCCTACCCCCCGCCTACCCCCAGACCCCAGCACCCCCCGCAGCACGCCCCACAGCCCCCAAAGTCAGCCCTCCCGAGCTCCCTCCCCAGGTCCCCCCACCCCTCACAGAAAAACACTACACAGAAAAACCAAGACAAAACCCAGAAGGGAAACAAAGAGGTAGACGTAACTACAACCATGGCGCTGCTTTGGAAATAGTGCAAGATGTCTTACTAGGCTCCAAGGAGTTCCTTTGCTCTTCGTTCCATGTTGCAGTGTTACGCACCAGCAGTTAACAGGGCAGGCTGCACAGAGCTGAGAGCTATTGTTAGCGAGAGATGCCAGGGCCACGGCACAGTTCCACTCGGTATTGCTTTGCTTAGCTGAAGGTGTTTGAAGAGACCACATATAAAAAATAAAAGATAGTATATAAAATGCCTACAACCTTGCTTGGAAAAAGGCTGGATTCACATCTTTCCAGGATGGTGGCAATACGAGGTTGATGGGGTCCAGGTTCTGCTCTGGGTGTGCCCTCAACTCAAACTTTGAGGACTCAGCGCCATGCAGTGATCTGGGGAGAAGCACTGCAGCCCGAGCACCGGAAAAGTTTCTGGTGGATGCTGAAGTGAGTGAGGGCTGCAGAAGCTGCTTTCCCCCCTCCTCCCTACTGCTCCACTCCTCCCCTTAACACTTCGGGCATAGAAACATTTGTCTCTGTCTCCTTCCTGATGAGGGCTCTAATAAGAAACATCTACCACGAATTAACACTGCTGCTGTACAGTGAACAAGTGTTATTTTGCTATTTGTTGTGTTTATGGCAAGCGCAAGAGAGATTGTGCATCTATTAAATATAAGCACAATAAATACAACCAAATAAAGTCATCTTATCTATTAAGGATCAGAAGCACATAAAATAATCTTGGAAAAAAAATCAATTTTATTTTTGCCACACACACAAAGAAGTGAAAAGACACCTAATAATCTCCATAGAGAAATGTTGATTCTCTTTTTTGTCTACACTTCTGAAAGACATCTGACTGCTGAAAAGATTTGATAAATCCAATGAAATAAGTTCAATAAAATAATTTCAGGCATGACCAGCCCCTTGCAAACATCACTGAGTCTCTCCAGGCTTCTGTATCCATTTTATCATACAAAACAAAAATGCAGGTAACAGGAGGGAAGGAGAAAATTGGAGGTGAAAATAAAACTGGTATCAAGAAAACTATTTTTTAATCATATAAAATGAACACCACTGTAGAGTAATTAAGGAACTCTCTCACTTTAATAGGAGAGTTGTTCAGTGAATATTTACTTTGTTATCCAACGATAAAATAAAAGGTTTAACTTTAAAATGCATAGAATTCTTTCAAGGACTTCTTTTGTATCACAGCCAGCTAGTCTACAGTTTTTACAGAGAAAAATAAAGTTGCTCAGAAGTGTTCGTAATGTATGCAGACATTTAAAACCAGAGTATGGTTTCAATTTTGCTTTTCCAATTGTTGTGTGTGGTTTGTTTGTTTTTTTTTTTTTTTTTTCCCCTTTCCTCTCTCTAAAGTGTATAAATACCAAATATGCAATTTTTCAAAATAACCCTTTACTTTGTATGGCTCCATTATTTCCAAACAGTAGAGTACCCCAGATGCATTATTATTTTCTGTGATTGTATCAGACTACCAAAAAACCTCCAGCTGACTATGAAGAGAATGCACCCAACCCCAGTCACGGGATCTAGAAATCCCAGTTTTAAGTACCTTTGGTCCCAAAAATTTTATGTCAAGGCAAAGTGGAGCAGCTGAATCCTGTCACACACAGTGATCGGTATCTGTATTATCTTGTACAAACAGGTGAAAAAAGTTAAAAGCACTTCATGGCAGTGTCGGACACAAAAAATGTTACATCATTTGCAAAAAAAGTGAACAGTGAACAGTACCACAGTGATAATTGTATTTTTTACTGCAATTAGATACTTCTTATTTTTGATGCTGAAGGTGGAGGAGGGAGGAAGAATCTTTTAATTTCCCAGTGAGCAAGGTAAATTGAAATCTTGCTTTTCAAAATCTGGTGAGAGCAACTTAAAAAAAAAAAATCCCTCCTGCACGAGACACCTCTGTTGCAAGACTTGCTAGAACCATACGTAGAATACTAGAGAACCTGTAAGGAAGGTGCACTCACCATAGGGCACCGAAGAAAACACCACTCGTTGTGAATGGGCAGATACTCACGTAATGGCATTTGAGGAGCAGTGATGCTAAACCATCAGAATTTCCATCGTTTCAGTTGTAACAAGTTGCTTATGAACAATTAAACATAGAAACAAAGTACAGGTGTTTTTTTGTGCAACCCTGTCAGAGAACCATCTTTATTTACAAGACAATTGCTATGTTCCCACTTGTGTGTGCAACAGCTTTCAGTTTGCATTGTTTCCTGTGACTTTTTCATTCTTTATCACTTTATACATTCTTCTGTTTTACTTCCCCCATATAAATTCAAAGATATTAATATAACCATTTTGTGATCAACTGTATGGTTCATTAACATAAATTTCTATCATAATGCATTTTGAACTCCTCAGAAGAGGAGGAAGCCCACAGATGGCACAGCAAAATGCCCACTACATCTGTAACACTAGCCAGCTGCCAGAAGGCAGAACCAAACTCCAACCGACAGCAGTTTATGTTTTACACGCTGGCCTGCTAAGCTCCAAACAGTCTTGACCAGCATGGTGTTTTTAGCACAGAATTTCCTACTATCTTGTCCATTTTATGGTTTTCCCTCAAGAGAAAAGACTTGGTTTATCCAATTTATTCTCTTTCATGAAGCAGCATCCAAGTTCATGCTGAGAGGGTACTTTGGAGTTTCTTAACAACAGTTTCATTCCACTGTCGTCTACAGCAACTCAGCCGTAAGGAGACAAGTCAGGCTCTCTTCACATCTTCCAGTGCAGGCAGGAAAGAAGCCTAAGACCTAATACCATTTACTAACTACCAAAACAACAATCAGTGCTTGAAAACAAGTGTTTTGCAATAGTAAGAACTACTAGAACTGAAAATGAACAGGACCAGATAAAACAAAGGATTATCTGAAACATCACTGCGCATTACTAATTTCTGTAGGCAGCATATGAACACTCACTATTGACTGCAATCCACTGGAAAAAAAAACAACAACAAACAACTGGATTTGAAAAAACAATGTGCTCTTACATGGAGTTCACAGGGTCTGTAAAGAACAATCTCCTGAAGTGAGTTACTGCTGTGCAATCTGCTTATATAAACTTCCCTTTTTATATCACTCCAGTCTGTCCTGGCTCCAAATAAAACTAGCTGTACTATAGGCATATCTCTGTGATTCTGGTCAAACCACCTGGTAAAGGACAGAAATTGCTATCTGCATTTTGCAGTTCTGAGAGTCCATTTATGGCCACGTGCAGCAGACACAACCACTTACGCACTAACGGCGCCAGGCTGCCCCAACACCCTCCTGTAAAATGGCAGATTAAATACATTCATTCCATCAGTTGTACTTCAGCAAGAGCAAGAGGGGAAAAAAAAAAAACAAACCCACACACTTCCAAGACTGCTTCCCTTTCAGGGCATACCACCTCCTAAACAGATGTTACATTACACTGAAATTCAGGTGTGTGAGTGGGTGCAAAGCAATGGGACTTAGAAACAGTATCTTACCTAAAACATGAAGCTGCAGGCGAACACCGTCCTTTGCCTCCCAGATGCAGAGGCTCTTTAAAGTCAACGAGGGCACTCATTGTTCAGTGGAACTTACTATGGTGTATAATTTTACAACCAATTGAGCTACCTCAGGATAAAACTACTGCTTATGGGGAGATGGGGATGGTGTAGTCAACTAGGTATTTTTCCATGAAGTCAGGGGAATTGGCATTGTCTCATCATTTTGATGTGCTTTCAGCTCCCCGCCCCAAAGGGAACAGTGGCTGGGTTTTGTATTCTGCACACCACCCGCTGTAGCAGGAGAGGGAGAGAGAAGGGGGATCACTACTGCTAACTCAGAGCCAAATCTACTCGAGGCTTACTTTGTTCTCAGTAAAATTACTCTGTAAAAGGCAGTATGCCAACATCTGAAGTTCTGGCTATCCTGCTTGTATTTAGAGAGATTAGTTTTATTTTAGGAACAGCTCTCTCAAATCTGTGTATAATCACATAAACACAATGCCAGCTAGACCTGCCAGAAGACTGTACATCAGCAGCCTTTCAAAAGCATCCTATGTTACACATCTGAAAGCGTGTTTTGTTCCAGTCAGCCTTGAAATTCAACTCATCCTTCTTTCAGTGAAAATTTAGCATGGTGATGAGCTAATTAATGCTGCCCTCCATGGAGTTACTCAGAGCATTTACCATGCCTTTTTTTTTTTCCAGTAGTATCTTATTATAGATTTATGATAATTATACCTATCTTTTCTTTTTAAAAACTAGGTTTTCTTCTATTATTCCTTATTAAGATGGTTGGCATTGAATTATTTAAACTCTCCCAGAAGTATATTCAGTGCTGTTGCAACTAGTGGGGGAGATAAAGGCCTCTAAACCACTCAAAGGTCACCTCGGTTGGACTGCAGTATATAAAATACAAAAGTGGCTAAAAATCACCATCAGCACCAGCAGACCTTCAGAAACAGCTAGAATTGCTCTAGCTTCCAACACGTGTACAAATAAAGCTTTCCCCTGTTCTCTAAGTTTTGTGTCTTTCCTTCACTGTATTTTCACCCCTGAAAGTGCATTTTGATAACTGATTATAATCGTTGGTTGAGATGCATTCTGAACAAAAAGGGAAAATGAACCAAGGGACTTCATCTTTCCCAAGTTTCCTCCTAATACGAGATACGGGTAGCACATGGAATTTGGAGAGCTCGTGGTAAGACCCCAGCAGGGATGGGCTGATTCATCAAATGTGGATGGCTTTTCATCACACTATGCTGCTGCAAGGCTTTTTTGAGGACCGGTTCCTCACAAAACACACCTGACACTGCATCTTATTTGGGTCTCAGTTTTAGATCAACGTGTGTAATACAACTGCTGACCGCACAGCCGCAAAGATACTGCCACCAGCTCTGTTGAGTATCTTTGACTCCAGCACAATGAGCTGCAATAAAGTACAAGTTGTGCAAATGAGGAATCTCTACCACACCAACGCTGTACGGACTACTGAAGAGACAAGTTGCTGTATTTTCTGAGCTCTAACTACAATGCCATGAAATACTTGTGGTGACAGAGCTTTCTTGTCACAGACATTCTTCTACGGTGGTTGTACAACTGCACCTTTTGTCCAAATGCTGAATTTGCTTAAGTGTGGGTGAGAGTATACATTTTTAAAAATACAGACTATTCTTAAAATAATACATCATCAGGTCACTCTGTTACCGATCTTCACTTTTAGTGGAGTTTAAAATTTCCCCAAAGAGAGGTGTCTGTCCAGTATTTTCCTTTCCTCTTGAATATTCACATTTGCACATACAATAGGATACTCATTTGCAAGAGCCTGGATTCCCATTGTGTCCTCAGGTCCCATTCCACTTTTAAAATAGACAATGATAAAAATACCGAAAGATGCAGTACCACATACCGCCTGACAAAAACGCAAGTGATTGTATGCCCACCAGCCACAGGTTACTGAGGGTCATCTCCCGAGAGATAGCTTTTTTTTGACCCGGCAGTGGAGGAAAAGCTCCTAAAAGAGAAAAGAGAACACAGTTAATGCTTCTGCAGCAGGAACGATAGAGCCTTAAATGCACAATTCTCTATCATCAATTTTTGTCCCAGTAACGGCGCCCACAGACGAGTAATTGGTTACTTCTGTATTATGCTGTTAAACTTTCAAAAGCTTCTTTGGCATTATCAATTATCTTCAAGAAAATAAAATAGAAAAAAACTCCAAATCCTTACCTTAATTATTAAAGACAATATTAATTTCATTTGGATATAAACTTTAAGCATAAACTTCAAAGCATTCCTTAAAAGCATCTATCCTCATTGCATTCAACCTTTGCAAGGAGATCCGACTGTCAACTAAGTTTTCCATCTTATTTTTGAAGTTTTATTAACATTCGTATGATCAAATTCAATGGATTCCATATTAGACTGTACGGCTCCTTGGTAGTGATTTTGTATACTGTGAAGAAGCCATACAAGATTCTCAAGGTTCCCCTTGAAAATGTAAAGATACACACACTGTTTGGTTTGGGCTTTTTTTCCCCCCCCTTCTCCTTCAAACAACAGTTTCCACATGTTGTTTGAACACTGATTGGTCAGTCAGCCATACAGACTAAGGAAGCACTGTAAATCACCACAAAGTTTTCCATGAAGATTTTACTGAAACACCTGTTTAGATGAGCAAGACTGGCAGGAGATACAGCTGACAAAAAAATTCTTTTATTCCTTATTTTGATTTCTGACTTACAACACTACATTAAATGTAGCTTAATACAGCAGAGCTTTACGATCACACGGAAATTGTTTGCATTTATTTACATCAGCATATTAAATAATTTTCATTACATTCTACTGAGATGCACAA
Source organism: Megaceryle maxima (assembly GCA_024605025.1). Classification (NCBI taxonomy): domain Eukaryota; kingdom Metazoa; phylum Chordata; class Aves; order Coraciiformes; family Cerylidae; genus Megaceryle; species Megaceryle maxima. The sequence goes on along the minus strand of JANHGN010019480.1, from coordinate 27,955 downwards.
AGCCGAGATGATTTGAGTCACTTTTTTTGTCATTAATCCCAAACAGTGAATATGAAAACTCTAAATATACCAAAGATGATGTACTTGGGGCAGGATTATGAAGTCACAACTACTCAGAGAAGAACAAGAGATGAATGATTCAAAGAGTAAAGATGAAAGTGTCAGTTTTTCATCTGAGAAACCATACAATTTGGGCAATTTATATCTATGCTTCACATTTGCAATCACTGGAGGAATTGCAATCAAGCATTTAAGACAAAGTTGTTTTTTTTTTCCTGTATGAATGCTTTTAAGTTAAAAACCAAAAAAACCCACCCCAAACCAACAACCACAAAAAACAACCAACCAACCAAAAGCAGAACACCAAAAATCCCCTAAAAAAACCCCTTGATGAGTCTCATCCTTCTCTTCACTGATATGTTTTTCATGCATCGACAGATTTGCCGCACCATTTATTCCCCCCTAATTCTCACTGTTCAGCTTTTGTCCATTCTATCCTACATTTGTTATTCCATGGCCCATTTGTTTTTCTGTACCAACACTGACCTTCAGTTTTCAGTAACTTTCCTTTTTTCTTGATACAGAGATAGCAACTGCCTCTCCCCCCTCTCCCAAGCCAATTTGTATCTTACAGAGAAAACAATCCTTCACTTTCCTAGCTGAGACAAGCCAAGCACTTTTAGTTGTCCATCACAGAAATGACTCCTCCTTCCCCTAAATCATCTTAGCACCTACTATCTCTCCTTCTTCTTGGTTCAATTTGTATTTCTTGAAAGGGGATGAGGGACTGTGCACAGAATTTCCAGATGAGGTTTCAGATTTGGTACAAAGAAGAGTTATTTCTATAGCACCAGAGCAACTCTCACCTGCTGCCCTGTAGGATGGCACTGCTCACTTTTTTAGTTACATCACACCAGCTGGCTTATGATCAAAGTGAATGAAGAGCATGACGACTTCAGTACAGAATTACTCATTTCCAACTGATAAGCTCTGAGTTTATAGGGATTTTTTAAATTAGCCTCCAAGTGCTTTTGTCCTGCTAAACATTATCTCATTTGTGTTACTTGGTGTTCAAGGTTATCCTGCTGAATATTATATAAATAAAAATATAAAATATTTATATACGTAAGCACCTATCAGCATATTGATAAACATTCTTTAGAACCACCCTGATGGCAGAGATAAGAACAGGAGACACAAAAATCATGAACTTAACAATAAAAGTTTTCCACTAGCTGCTAAAATAGGAGTCTTATACCTACAGATTATATGGCTTATACCTACAGATATTAACTGTAAACAGTTTTGATTTTATAAATTAAATATGAAAAATGCACCTGTAAGAAAGGATGGGACAGTTTCATATTCAAATTTTAAACAGATATTCTTTTATTGTTCTTGGTTTTTTTATTTTTAAGAGGTCTAATGTTACAGGTTTTCCCCACATCAATTGAAGTTCTTAACACTTAGGAACACAACAAAAAGGAAGAAGGTGGTTTAGGCTTTGCTTCTTCCCTCTCCCAAATAAAAGTATGTCAAAAGAATGTATTCCTACCAGTGACATAATGACATTGTCAATGCAAACTTTTAGAGTTTTGCATAGCATTAAACGTTAGTCCAGTTTTATGAAGCAAGCTTTATGAACCGAGAAAAATTCCTAAGCAATATGTATCTAAAAAATAAGACTAAGCTAAAAAAATCAAAATGCTGAAACAGCCCTAACTCTTAAAAACACACCAACTTGAAACAATGGCACAGGTCAGTAGCAGCTTTGAGGATTTCCCCCACGTTAGGCCTCAGGAGTTTTCCAGGTTTCCAGAAACTGTAACAGCAGTTTTACAGCAACTCACCAAAAGAAATGCCAGCAAGTCCTCAACTGGCATAAAGTGGCAGTAACTTTAAATTATGCTAATGTATGCCTAATAAGGTCCTCTGTCACAGCATTTACATTTAAAATAGGTCTTATTAATTCATAATGATTACATTGGCAAATTATAGACAATTATCCTATATTGGAAGTGCATTTCAATGAATAAATCTGATTATATTAATTATACTCTCTGAAATTCTGGTCTAGTTAGTTATTTTTGGGTATGACTTATTTAATGGCATTTGTGAAAGAATGTCTCAATAACAAGAATTCTTTACCTCCTTCTGACTACACTTCTAGTTTTAAACAGATTCAAAGTTACTTCTCAAATAAAGTCCAATATATGCACATGGATGTGATTTATATAGAAGGGTCTGACTTTTGCTGACGATGATGGTTGAATGACAACAGTATTTCATAAAACAAAATACAACTCTGGGTTATTAAAGAATTCTATTAATCCTTTTAAGTACTACAATTGATAAATTAGGTACTCAGAATCAAATTAAAGCAGTATGTGCAATAACTCATCTAACAGAAGTAGCACCTTTGTTGAACATAGTCACTCCGGAATATTAAACTCTGCTGATTAAAGAGAGTGAGTATTTTTCCCTCCTCACTCAACAATTGTGTCATTTGCTAATGAAGAGATTATTTTTCTTCAGAGACAAGTAGAATCATAGAATTGTCAGGGTTGGAAGGGACCTTAAAGATCATCTAGTTCCAACCCCCCTGCCAATGGCAGGGACACCTCCCACTAGAGCAGGTTGCTCAGAGCCCCATCCAGCTTGGCCTTAAAAACTTCCAGGGATGGGGCTTCCACCACCTCTCTGGGCAACCTGTTCCAGTGTCTCACCACCCTCATGGTAAAGAAATTCTTCCTAACATCTAACCTGAATTGACCCATCTCTAGTTTTAATCCATTCCCTCTAGTCCTACCACTACCTAAAAAGTCCCTCCCCAGCTTTCTTGTAGGCCCCTTAAGATACTGGAAGGTCACAATAAGGTCTTCCCGGAGCCTTCTCTTCTCCAGACTGAACAACCCCAACTGTCTCAGTCTGTCCTCATAGGAGAGGTGCTCCAGCCCTCTGATCATCCTCGTGGCCCTTCTCTGGACATGTTCCAGCACATCCATATCTTTCTTGTAATAGGGGCTCCAGAACTGGACACAGTACCACAGGTGAGGTCTCATGAGACTGGAGTAAAGGGGGAGAACCACCTCCCTCGACCTGCTGGCCACACTTCTCTTGATGCAGCCCAGGATATGATTGGCTTTCTGGGCTGCAAGAGCACACCGATGGCTCATGTTGAGCTTGTCATCCACCAGTACCCCCAAATCCTTTTCTTCAGGGCTGCTCTCTTGAGCCAGTCACTGCCCAGCCTATACTGGTGCTTGGGATTGCTCCGACCCAGATGGAGGACCTTGCATTTGGTCTTGTTGAACTTCATGAGGTTGGCATGGGCCCACCTCTCCAGCCTGTCAAGGTCCCTCTGGATGGCATCCCTTCCCTCCAGCGTGTCGGCCGCCCCACACAGCTTAAGTAGCATTATTTCATCTGGAGCCTTCCTCAGTCTATGTTTGATAAACTTCCTTTCCTGTATGTTGAAATAAAATTTTTTTTCCTCTCAAGAGGTTTTTTTTTTTTTTTTTGGTGTATTATGATGAATTCCTCTGTTTTGTATTCTCAACACACACAGAGACAGACACCCCCAAACCTGCTGGAGGGCAGATAACATTTCAGTAGCAAAAAAAAAAAAAAAAAGAAAAAGAGCCTCAAGAAACTACTTCGGGTATGGTTTCAAAGTATTTACCTGATAGTTTAAAATCAGGTTTATCAGGATGTCTTCAGTAATGTTACTAATTCCTTAAATTTATTTAAGATTCCTCTGATCCATTAATATCAATGGTGTATTATGACAGAAGTGATCCTCAATACCTTGCAGCAAGGAGGCCAACGTGGACAGACAGCACAGGGCTCTGGATCAAAACTCCAGAGATTTTATGCTACTGAATTCTTACAAACCCTTCCAATCATAGCATCTTCCTGTTCAGCTTCATAGAAAAAGTAGAGGAGTATGGTTTTGGATTAGACCTGCAGACTACTTACATCTGTTTTATCTGATAGTACAAGTGCCAGAGGAACGTGCTAAATAGCAGCACTAAGCTGACAGAATAACCTGCCTCACATAAGTGTCTTATTTAATCCCTTTTAGACAAGAACTTGCTCATGTTAAACTCTAAAGGTTTTCTATCTCCTCCAAACTTAACATAAGCTCTGAATACTTTTGCTATGCATGTAAATGTTCACTATCTCTTTGCATCTTGCTAAACTATTCCACTCAATGAAGTCCCATGCCAGCAATTTTCACAGCTGAACTGTATGTTACTGCAGAAAAAAAAACCCTCAGGATTTCCTTATATCCATTACAAATGTGTCAGCTTCCAAACTGTTCTAATGTTACCCAGGGAATTTACCTATCCTAGATAATTTTTAATCATGCTTTTTTGCCACCTAAAAAGTACTAATAATTATATCTACTGTATTTGTGTGAAAAATGTATACACATTCTTAAGCCATTTTGAGATCTTTGTAAGAAGAGACATTAACAAAGCACAATTCTCTTTGCTAGAAATCATCATACCTGTTTCATAGAAATGTGTTAGGAGATCTTCCTTTTCAATGAATCGTTGATATAGCCAGTGTGTAAGAGCTTCAGGCTCTGCAGGTACATCTTTAACTGGAAAAATCCTACCAAAGAAAACATAAATTAAACCTAGGAAATGTATTCTGTATGTGAAGACCAAAACTCTTCCCTTCTAAACTGGAATGTTCTAGATGCACACAGAAGACACAGACATTTTATTAGCTTCTATCAAATGCTGTACTATGGCATTTGATAAAAGCTACTAAGTTGCTGGGGATTTTTTGTTGTTGTTGTTGTTTTGTTCTTTTTTGTTTGTTTTGTTTTTTAAATTAGAATGCCACCATGCTGTATTGCTACCCTTAAAAAAATGCAAACCAAGAAGCAATGAAGTTCATGCACTGAAACAGTTAAGAAATAAAAGACTGAAAGGGTTCATCCACAATTCTGAAGGAACAGTTCAAAACAGGCAGAAGGCTGTTTTGACATCACTAAGTACCAATAGCTCTTCTGTATCCCAGAAGATGAGTCCCCTGTGCTTTTCAAAGGATACCAGCATCTTTGCTGAAATTTCTAAGGCAGGTTTTACTTACATGGTCAGTGTTCAGTGTAAGTGTACTCAAATATTGCTGCTCTATTTTAAAAGCCCCAATGGAAAAAATACTGGTGTTTTGGTACTTCTATACTAGAATATCAGATATCCAGGGCAGAATTCACTAAGATACATACAGAAACCACCAAATAACCCACCATACCTCACTGAATTTCTTTCAAAGTAGATTTTCCAAATCTTAATGATAATATCAAAATCTCCTTAGTAGACCCTAAGTGGCTTTTGATACATACAAGAACATACATATTCACAATATTTCACTGGGAGGCCAGTGCAGAAGAGATTCCTTTATCAAGCTAGCCTGAAAAATTCACACTCTGAAATGTAAGACCTTTACTGTAGGTTTCTCTTTTCAGGGGAGTTCCCTTTTACCCTGTCATCTATACCATGCTTCTGTTTTCATTAGATGATTTTTCATTTCATTCTCAAGAGTCTTGATTGATTATACTGAAAACAATTTGAAGTAACAGCATAATCATGTGGGCAGCATCTGAACAGCTATGGGAATGTCAAAATACAAAAATAAGATGCTTCTGAAAAATGCTTTTGTTGCTGCTACTGTTTCCAACATCTCTGCTTGCTTTGTTGCCAAGTCATTTGTATCTCCTCCTTTCAGTTTGAGGCATGGAAAAAAATAAGCTGTAAGTGGAAGAGAAAAGCAGCAAAGCATTTCTCTAATGAGCAAATTAAAAATAATGGTCCTTCTGTATACAGAGAGAACTTCAGTATCATAGAACCACAGAATATCTCAAGTTGGACAGGACTCACAAGGATCATCAAGTAAACTTACACTCATATAAACATGAGTATAGACAACTAACTCAGCAGATCCACAGTTGCTAAATAATATCTGCTCACAATGAGGGCCAAAAGGTATATATAAAAAAAATATATGTATCTACAAGGTGATGGACAATTTTACTTGCCAACTGTGGGATCAACATCAACTTGATATTTCTGTACTCTTTGTAACAATTCTACCTCCATCTCTCTCACACTTGCAAAGTAAGTAAAGCCAGTCTCAGTAACCAAAAATTAGTGACTCACCTCAGATAAAATACAGTTTGAATAGAAGTCTTTGGCCAAAGACAAATATTATGAAATAGTTGGTGGTCCACTAGATAGCTCAAGTCCTCAGTGTGTGTGTTAGGAACAATGGCAAAGACAATAAAGAGCTGTTTTCTCTTGAAGCCCAGATGTCGTACAACCACGTAAAGACAAGTAAAGAACACACCCACAGAGAAGGGCCATTTCTGTTGAGTGTATAACACTAAGATGACTTAACTCTCTGTCCCCAAACACAACTGAGCTGCCAAGCACTATTTTTACTCTCTTCTGCTTATCTGCTGTGAAGAGATAAAAAGACCCAGCAACTGAATATCGTGTTCCACAGTACATTTCTGAAGGACAGATGCTTGCTTACACAAGTTTGAAGGTGGTTCAGAACAGAACATTTGTGTGGGCTCAGACAGAAGTCAGGATTACCTGGCTTCATAGGCAGTTTCATTGTAAGATGCAGATACTCTCCACCTCCGCTTCTCAGTTACCTGATGGGTAACTGTAGTGTATAGCTCAATAACCTGGATAAGTCTGGTATTTTTCCAAGAATGTACCTGCTAGTCTGAAAACATTATCACAACATCTTCCAAGATACTTGTTAGAAGCAATTTATGAGCTGGCAGTTTAATGAAGTAGCAAAGTAGCCTAACTGATACCAATATTGTGAGAGACTAATGGAACGCAGCACACCACTTTCCTGACTGAATCCATCCAGGCTCTTGTATAAATCAATACAGCACCAGAACAGTTGAATCTCTGGATGAAAACTCTACTTCTTGAAAGTTTTAAGATGCAATCACGGTTACACCCAGTTTAAATGACTATTTAAAGGGGCTAAACTTCAGTAAAACCAGTGCCACCACAGGCTGCACCTTGAGAAGTTGAGAGAGATGGTGTAAGTGAAGATGTACTCTGCTGGAAGCCTGCAAAACCATCTCAATAATGAAGCTTTGTCTTCTAGCTGGAGGTTACCCATCTGCAGCTGTGAGGTGAAAAACAGCTGTAGAACACTCTACATAGCTGACTGAGGGATGGCAACTTTCTTAGACCACTATACAAATTTGTATCTATGTCCCAAACCAGAATATATTAACATAAAACACAGTTCAGGAAAGAAGAAAGGATTTTCTAAGAAAGGAGATGTCACTGACAAAGACATGTTGGCATACACTTGATGATGTCACGGAGACTTTACCTACCGATGGCCATTTCTCGAAAGACATCAAATAATTTTCAGAAATACAGCATTTTCAGAGACATTTAATCTCTTAAATGGCTCTTTTTGTAGAAACAACCCCATATTCCTCATTAAAAGTTTAAAACTTAATAGATGACAACTTTCAGTACTAATTGCCTTTCACTGTCTCTCATCCTGAACTGAAGTTCTTTATTACAACATAACTCTTTCTGAATTGTAGTATTACTTGCTGTATCAATGACTCTTTAAATAAACTCTCCATGATGGAGGTTGTTGGTAGATCTTGGGCATTACCAAAAATAAGCTACTTGCGTAAGAATGCATACTAACGTGTGTTGCCAAGCTGGATGCCCTTCATAGATGTTTCTGCAAAGCTCATTCAGCAACCACAATGTATTCTGGCTTATTTATAGCTTGGAGTCTAGTTTAATTTCAATAAATCTCTATCAATGTAGACACAAAAGAAAGAAGAACCTACTCAGTAGTTGAAAGCTTGTTTCCACAGCAGCACGGTACAAGAAATAGTATGAGGGAAAGTGACAGTACCCATCCACACTACAGCACAAAGACAGCTGAGCTAGCTGGAAACAGAGTGGTGCCTTCACGCAGCGTAACCGCAGCTGTCCTCTGTGGCAGAGGTGACCACGACTGGACCAAAGGTGGTGCCTCTGTGTCACAATCACTGTCACATGGTACAAACGTGGGATGTGGTCACACCAGGGCATAACCCATCAGGAAGCTAACAAAAAACCTCAACTCCCCTCCCTGCCATTCCTGACTGACAGGAAGCTGAATGTCAAACAAACTTCATATCCAGGCTTTTTTGCATTTGTAACTCTTGGGTTTTGACAACAGAACTGCAGCATGTGGGAAATCATACTACTAGAGAAACTTGGACACCAGCTGAGAAATGCCAAGTCAATTAGACTAAAGAAGTGACTGCTGTAAGAAGAAGAAAAATAAACCCAAAACTCAACTCACTGTGTGGAAGTGGGAGGAGCTGAGAACAGTAGCCAGTACACAATCCTGCTACTTAGACACCAAAGCACTCAGCTGATTTCTCCTGAGCGTAACTGCAGTGAAGCTGTATTTCTGGTCAATGCATGTCAAAAAATGATCCGAGCATAAAGCTAAACTATTCTGAGAAGAGGAACCAAACCTTTCCAACAAATTCATTAAAAGTCAGGTCTCACAGGGATGCTTTGTGCCCTCCAGCTTTTTTTTTTTTTTTTTTTTTTTTTTTTTTTTTTTTTTTTTTTTTTTTTTGTGCTCACTGCTTTAACAGATGGGCTGAAATTAGCCCCAAAAGTCCCAAGGCTGTTTGACCTGGAAAAGGTTAAGATCTTTTTGTTGATTATCATATTTCAGACAGCAGAATTTTTTTTTTCCCCCCCAACACTTTCCAATGAGTTTTGAAATATGTCTGTCAGGATCAAAGAATTATCTGATTGTTAGAAAGGTAAGTTCTTACACCTTTGTGTGTTGAGGAATCTGAAACTTGGCAATTGTTCTTTTTTCTAGGGAAGTTTCTTTTGACATCCTGAGGAAAATCAGTCCACAGCTTAACCTAATTATTAACTTCTGAAAAACATGTCCTTTGTACTGAAAAATGACATTTGAAAAGCAAGGTTCAACTCATTATCATAATTGATCTTACAAACAAACAAAAGATTACTGGATTAAACTGATCTCTCTCTGCCATTTCCATCAGCTAGAAAAGCATCTGAAATGAAAACTTAAGGCTGCTTGCTATGTCCTCTACACTCTCCTGTTGCTCCCCAAGTAGGCTGAAAAAGAAATAAACCTGCAGTAAAAGGACAGAAATAAGAAAACACTAGATTTGGAAGACTGTAAGGCAGAAAGCACCAGGTTGTGACCAACAGGCACAGCAGAAGGGACTGAGTGGCCAGAACAACAGAGGCTCTGCAGCCTCCTCTGCTCCAGTTAGCGTAGCACAGAAAATGTTACTTTTTTCCCGCACTGCTGTTAAGACATCACTTCCTTACTCTTGAAAGGATTGATATCCCTGGTCACACCATGGTTGATGCACAGAAATTTTGAACCTTATTAGCCGTACTTGTATTCTTTTCTTAGCCTCACATGCATAGTTTAGTTACTTGTTGGGTAGAGTTTATAATGAAATGTTTTGAAGCCTGCGATTTCTCGCCTGGCAAAGACAAGACAGGCCTTGAAATGGCTCATTAAGCCAGAGCACCCTCATAATAGGGACTCAAGGTGTCAAGATAAGCACCAGTAATAATTTAAACTGATCATCTTGGAGCCTTCCAGGGCTGAAGGATGGCTGAGCTAACCCCCTGACCATATATGGCCAAAGGAAGCCCAGAGTTCAACTAGCGAACAGTGTGAGGAAGACTATGGATGACCATGGGAGGGGGAAGAGACCCTAACCCTAATTTTATTACACATGCTCAGACTATGTAAATGAATTCACGGAACTCAGAATAAGACTGCCCTTTCCAGACAATTTGATGAATATGTATGTCTCATGTATATTAGATGGTGTGTTTTGCTGATTTGTTGGAGCACTTAGAGAGGAGAATCCTCAGTGCTGCCCCAGCACTGCAATACAGAATGCCTGCTTAATAACAACTCTCTTGTTATTGGGTATTTATCTCTGAATCCGTACCCAGCTGCACCCAGCCTCCCACCTCGGTGAGGAGTGCTAGAAAGCAAGGGGGTTTGGAAGCTCTGAATTTTGTTTTGCTCTGGACTAATCTAAAAGGGGAAAAGCAAGTTTAAATCCCAATTCTCCTTTCACACAGAGATGGTATCTGGTCAAAGCTATTCTTTTCTAAAGGAGCTTTTTTTTGTGTGTGTGTTCTATTTTTTTTTTTTCTGTAACTCAGTGAAAAAATAAAAGATAGGTTAAACTAGTGCACTACAAGCACACAGACTCGTGCAGAACTTTCTCTCTTTCCAGTTATGTAAAAATTGTCATTAACATCTCTTTCAAATGTAACCTCCCAAGACAATCCAATTTACAAACAGCGACCAAATTTTACTGCACTAAATGAAGGAAAAGGGGGGGGAACAACAACAGTCCAGACATACTCTATATATATTTAATGGAATTTTCAGAGGACATTGATGTCAAACACATAAAATAGAAATACCTCTGACATTTTCCATCTTCAGAAGACATTTCTGACATTTCCATGTTACTAAAGATGAAATCCACTTTACCTTGGGTTTTCCTTTGCTAACTGTGTTTCAAAGAGTTAAAGAAATGCACAGACTTTCACAAGGGACATCTCAGTGTTCAACACAGAGCAGGCCTTTTCAAACTTCAATCACTGATTTAATCCTTGCCTACACTGTTACAGACAGAGTAGCTAATACCCAATTGTTATCAAAATTAATAATTACTGAGGAACCTCTTCAAATTGGTGACCTGCAGAGTAAGCACTGGTGTTCCCACACGACAACTCCAGACACTCTAATGGCTCTGTTATAGCAACATTTTGGTCTCCACATGGAAGATGAACTTCAAGTAGTAGTTTAGGTTTCCTCGTCAAGCTGTAGAGCTACAAAGGTCTGGTTTATCATCTTCCACCTCACAACTTGACCAGCTCTCAGGGAACAACACTGCACAGAAACTTCCCTGGACACTTCGGCACATTACAAAGTAGCTGCATTTCCAAACAGAAATGTCAGGGATGAGAGGAAGGAGACTGACATAGCAAGGATCAGTGAGCTGGTCACAAAGTACAGCTGCTGGTACCATGCACTGTTTAGTCAGCAAAAAGGGGTTTGGTGTTTGTCCAGAACCGCTTATGATTAAGACCTGACACAGAAACACACTTGAGAAATCACTCTCTTTTCAGACAAGGAAGGACACTACCTGGGAGGCACATATGCAAAGATCCTGAGAGAAAGTTTTGCACTGACCTTACCTATAATTTCAAAGATAAGGTCTAAAAAATTGATGTCAGCCCACTGGGCTCAAATTATCTGGCTTCTCAATCCTGGACAAGGTTCAATAAAGCAATAGCAGAGCTGCAAGGTTTTCTTTGATACAAGAAACCCCCCAAGAGTGAACAGCTGTTCCCTACTCTTCCCTGTCTGCCACCCCCCAGCTTCCCAGGAAAATACTCCATCTTCACAGCTTATCAGTGATATGAACAACTCTGCTCAATTCATTAATATATTATTTAAGTTGTCAAAAATCTGAAGGCGCTCATCATATTACAGCATTCTGCTGAAGAAAATAACCCCTAATGAGTAAAGTCAGGTAATCGGGGGGGGGGAGAGGGGGGGAATCAATTGCTGTAATGCCCTGAAGAGAATCCAAGGGGAAAATTTTTGTATAAGCAATAGAAATGGATGATGCAATAAATTAACATACACATACTATTCAATCGCTCTCTGCTGATCCTGCCACGGATAAATATATCCTTTACGTAAACCAGAAAAATATATGAAGCCACATGAAAATATCTAAAAATAAATCTTCTTGTCCAAAACAACTGAAGGTGAAAATTCACTGTATTCATTCCAAACTACAGGTATAATTCCAGATATATTAAAAGGTCGCAGCATATAATAGCTAGATAATATGCTAAACCTGGAAAAAGGATACAAACATGATATGACTTTCGTATAGAAATATTCTGGGTAGTCAGAAGAGTTGCAGAAGGACCTGACAATAGCTGCAGATGAAATCAAATACTGGTAAATGCAAGTCGGTGAACACTGGGGAAATAAAAAGCACCAGCATCTACATATACACTGCTACAGCCTCTAAAGATTAGCTGTTATTACACTGGTAGGTGCTCCTGAGATCACTGTGGGGAATTCAGGATGTCAGTCAACTCACAGACTAGTTATAGCAGAACCACGAAAGGCACAGGCAAAAGTAACAAGATAATAAGGTAAAGGCTTTTGTGTAAGGAGACACCAAACTGATGAAGACTCATTGGGCTGGAAGGGGGCAGGGACAGCTAAGGCAGGATATGAAAAAGCTCTGTAAATGGCCATGGAGAGCATCACTGAGGAATGATTCATCCACCACTGGCAGGACATGGGAAACTGGGTGCGTCCACTGAAGGCTTCAGGTCAAGAACTTAAGAGGCAAAAGGGAAGTGGTCCTGGCTGCCACCCTCAAGGTCTGTTACATGTTGCATCATGAGAAATAGCAGAAGTCTAAGTATCAGAAGATTAAAAATAGTACTAGACAAGTCCAGGTCCACCAGCACCTAGCAAAAGAGCGATCCAGATGTGACACCTGCTCAGAACGTGTTACAGCCACGGCGTGTTCCCACATAGAGGGATGGTGTGCAGGCTGCCTTCCCACGCCTTTGCTGCTGCTGCCCACTGTCAGAGCCAAGGTGCTTTGCTAAATGTATCTTCAAGAACTGCCACTCTGCAGCTAGCTAAAGCCCTTAGAGTCCAGAGGACACGTGCCCCAACTTGAGATGCCAATTTAAGCATTACCAGGACTGGAAAGTTAGCCAAAGCTCCAGTTAAAACCAAGACACTCGGTTCTCATTTCAGAGGTATTACAACCAGCTCTCAGCCTTCAGAGACATGCCCCTGGCATTAGTTTCCATTTAGGACATACTTCAAATGTTTTTACAGGGTCAGCCATAACCACTAGAGGTCATTTAAAAACAAACAAAACATTTAGATAGAGAGGCTTGCCCCTATCTACTAAACCAGTGATTTAGACCCTCTGGAAGAAAACAAATGTACATTCACCAATAAAAAAATTCAATTTTTTTTTCTTAAAATTTTAGTATGACAAAAACTGTAACATTCAAGTTCAATGCAAGGAAGGTTACATCATTTTCATGCTTGTAATCACAAATTTTGAATATACATATTCAGAAGCAGGAAGCTAATTCAACTTAAGTAAACTTTCTGGGTTTTGTTTTGTTTGTTTGTTGGGGTTTTGTTTTGTTTTTTTTTTTTTTTAACGCAGTCTTCTAAATACATTCAGCTTGCAATTACCCCAGAGATGTGAGACAGTACTAAGGTGACCTGAATAAAACACAAAATATACGTTACATAAATTAGGGTGTTAGTATGTTCACCTTCAGAAAAACTTGAAGGCAGATTTCTATAAAAAGCAAGGACAGATTTAAACAGGGCTGTGGAAAGAAGTTCCAGTGAGCAGCCTGTACTCTGCATCACACAACACTGACAGAGCAGTGATGCTGGAGAAGGTCATTCCCAGTTAAACTGCTATCCAGGGGATTCACACAAGGCTTACTGTGAAAGTCTAAGAGCTTCCCAAATCAGCAAAACAGAATTAAGACAAATGCAATTTTGGGATGAAACATTATCAATTTATTTACACATTAACTTATATTTATCTCTATTTGGTAAAGGAAGTGTGTTAAAATATTTCTGTAGATTTCAGACTTGTAATTAACTGCAAACAAAAAGCAAAACGCAGCTTCTCTCTTCGTTATTGTAAATCCTGAGATAAATAACTTCTGATGAGGAAAGTTTTAACAGCATCCCATCCTAGGTGTCAATGAGATTTGCATCTGTTTGCAGAGCTCTACTCAAGTATTAAGAGTATGCTTTGAGTGTAAAAGCTAACATTTCTTTGTCAGAAAGTTAAATACAAAGTATAATAATCTCTCAGGAAGCCTATTACTTACACTTTTTAATTATTTAAAAAAAAAAAACCAAAAAAACCCAACCACAAAAACTAAGCTGTTTTTTACCAGCACCTTAAAGTGGAACAGATCACCTAGCTATCAAATCTACGCCCCATAACTATATTCAGCCTCAGGACACCAGTCAAAAACCTAAACATGTGAAGATATGAACTGTCATTGAATTTTTCAAAACAAATCTATGGTTAGAATACGAGCTGCCTACCTGTGTGAGACACATGAAAAATACATTGCTACTGATTTCACATGTCCTTTAACATGATGTTATTAATTTGTGAATGCTTGTTTTTTAATATTTTATTTCAATGTAAGAGTAGAAGGTTTATTTCCTACCTGTAATGTACATGTGTAACTGTTGGTTGTCGGTAGCCAAGTATCCAAGTTTGGATGTCTATAGGTTCACCTTTGGGATATGCAATGGTTGTATCTATCACCCACTGGAGGCCTTTTGATTTGCTCTCTAGGAACAAAATGAAATGGGATATTAAAAGTAATCAGAAAGAAGTGCATGTCACTCATTTGATAGTTAGTCCATCTTTACTTCATTCACAAATAAAGAAAGGCAGTGAAAAAAATCAAATCCAGATTTCATTACAGAGCACAGAAATACTCTTAAAACTTCAGCTAGACCAAGATTTTACTTTCACAGTTACTCCTCATGTTCTTACGTATTGTAGCATACAGAATAGAACAAGTTCGTTCACTGGGTATGAGTACAGTCACACAACACATTGGCCCAAATGTTAGCTGCTTCCCTCCCCGTGCACCAAAATGAAAACTTCCAAATTAAAAGTCCAGCTTTCTGTCTCCACTTTAAGCATGTTTACAAACGAGCCTTAGTAAGAGCCTGCAGGCCACTGATGAAGCAACAGCCATGCTGGACAACCAGCCTCACTACTGGGTTAGGGCAAGTGGATAAAGGTGATTTATGTCATTATAACACAGATTTATTTTTTTTTTTAATATATTTTTG
>JANHGN010019480.1:0-10072 GCA_024605025.1 Megaceryle maxima | reverse complement strand
ACATGCACAAGTATAAACAACAAGAAAAAAAAAAAAAAAAAAAAAAAAAAAAAAAAAAAAAAAAAAAAAAAAAAAGAGAGAGAGAGAGAAAACTGCACACAACACAAAGGTGTAGGACTTCAGTATGCCCAAAGATGCTGCTTTCAGGCCCAAGCACACCTTTGGACAAGAATAAACCCTGTTATTTTTTAAATGAAGCACACTAACAGGAACTCAGAGCAGAAAGACTGCTGCTTTAGTTATGATGTGGTAGGAACCTCATGCCTGACCTTTGTAGCTGGGGGAAGGAAAAACACCTCACAGTGTTGCATGTACCTGTTTAAGAACTCCTCTTGGCCAACACAGCCATAGATGTTTTGGACAGGCAAATCCTTTTGAACTTTCTGCCTACCATTAAAAGGCAACCTTCATTTCTAGTACCTGATGAAAGATTGAGCAGCCTAGCTGACAGACTTCAGCAGAAGAAACTGCTGCAGAGGCCAAATTTAAGCTGGTCTCTCCGAGGACTAGTTTTTCTTCTGTGGTGCAACTTGCAGCACAGGTAGAGGATTCAGATTCTTCAAATCTCCTTAAAATGTTAAGCACTCATTCTTTTTAAACAGTATATAAATGTTCAAAACGGGCCTGCAGCCATTTAAGTGGTTTGGATGCAACTATGTATACCAGTAATAATGTACCTTAGTATCAATGGTACATATTTGCATTATGAGTGCTAAGACTGAAGTCTCATGTAACAGTAGCTTTCTGACCTAGACAAAGTAGTAATAAAAAATTTAAACAGGTTTTGTTTTTTAAATCAGCAGCAGAGGCAAATCTCTGCAACTGTTTTTTTCTGTGTGGTTTTTTTGTTTTGTTTTTAATTATTGTTTGTGTTTGTTTGTTTATTTTTTTTGTTGTAGCCATGGATTCCATAATAGTAAGCTGCTTCACATTTAGTTCCAAAGCATATTACCATCAGCATCTTCAAGACATTCAGTGCTGTCATCCTCTACAGCCTCTCACAGCAAGCAGACACTTGACTGTCTACAATCAGAAATTCAATGGAGTTTAGAGCTTCTCTTGGTCCCCTGTGTCCTCCCTGGGGTTACTCTCAATGAATGCTAAGAAGACAGGATTTGACTATGCACAGGACTCTTTAAACCCACCAGCAAACTGTCAGTGCTTAACACTGAGAAGAGTAAGTTATAAAGGCAGGGTTCATCAGGAAGCCTCACCTCCAATGAAGCTCTAGATGGTGTGATACAGCTGGATTGTACCTGGAGTGGAAAAGAATGCACCAGCCAGGCATGAACCTAAGGAATACAGTTTTCACTTGAAAAAGAAAATATTTCCTAGCATTCACTAGTATTCAGGTGTGGCTTCCTGAACACTGACATCACCCTAAACACAGCCAAAATAGGCTCTTGCCTTCCCCTGCATAGCAACACCTTGTTGTAACTTGCTGTTTGTCCTCTACTTGTCCTCATGTGATCAGCTGGAGCACTGACCTTAATATTGACTCTTTTCCCAGAGATTAGCTTTCAGACTGAACATCTTACTCATTATGCCAAGATGACTCCTTAACAAATCACCTGGAACAAAACAGGAAGTCCCTTTTCCACAATTAAAAAAACAAAACCCTTCCCATATGTTATTCAAGTCACATTCCTCATATAACAGTCAATGAAAAAGTGATTTAAAAAATTATAATCAATTACCAAGTCCAGTGCCCAGCTCTCCAGAAGGGAAAACTGAATTTATCTGAGAAAAAGCATCGGAACTGAATGTACTGTGCTGCATTCAAAAACAGTGAGATAAGATTTCAATATGGCTCTAATCGAGCTCATCACAACTCCTTATCAGACAAAAGAAATTGCTGCGTGGTAAAATAAAGCAGAAGTAAAAAACCATAGTAGAATAAGGTTGATCAAAAATAAGTTCTGGAACACATATCTTCAGTGAAGAATTCCTCCAAATTCCTTTGAATTGCCAGCTGTGCAGTACTTAGAATGTTTTGCTAATTCTCAAACTCACAAGAAGATCAATTCTTATTAACTGAAGAAACATTGTACTTGCAACTATGTCAGAGACTAAGCACGCCCTTAAAAAAATTAAACAAACAAACAAAACCAAACCATAAAATAACCTGACATACATACATATTGGTCCTCACAGGGTTAAGGTGATGACTGCCATCAAGTATTTTTATGCTGTCCGTATTTCTATTCTGCACTAAAACCTTCTCCTGGAATGCAGCTGCTGACAGCTGTGCTCAGTTTGGGGGGCACAGCACATCAGCCCAGAGGAACACTTTCATCAGACACCAGAGTTAGCTTATACCAATTTTTCAAGGACATTTAACTACACTGTCTGTACTTTTTAGCTTCAAAATCACTCAAGCCATTAAATGATAGTACTACCTTTCCTTTATGTTTTTTTCATCCCTCTCTTCATTTAGGGACAAAACGGTACAATTTTGTTAAAATTAAACAAGTGTTTCAAAAGGCAGCAAAAACAACAACTGCTTTAGTAATTTAATTTAGTATGTAACAGCAGTAAGCTAAATTTCACCCTGTGGAGGATAGTACTAAGGAAATTAAAAATGAAAGAAAGCTTGAGAAAATCTTTAGGAGAAAGATATTAAGAAAATAGAGGCTTCTTGCCTTGGAAAAGCAACCAGTAAATAACTGATCAGTTTAAGCACAAGAATAATCAAATACTATTGGTTGTCTAGCTCTGGAACATTTGTTTTTCCATCACTTTACAGAGGAAGAAGCAGGTAATAAAACTATGGGAAATTCATAACTAGAACAAACAAACAAAAAAATGAAAAGGGCATTGGATATTAAGAATACTAATAGCATAACCATGGCAAATTAAATTTTGAGAAGGCTACTGAACCTTGCACTTCACAACATAAACCCACCTCTAACAAATGGATGGCAGAAATCAAATTGGAGACATTAGAGGCAGAAGGACAGATGATGTGGCATCTAACTGTTGCCCAATTCTTCTTCAACTACTATTTGAAGGCTGTAACTCCAGTGATATTTAATGTATGGAAGCAAGCTGGGGAGCAGGGGGGTGATGTAAAACCACTGCATGCAACTCTGCTTGTACCAAATTAGGGTGCAGCACAGCACTATACTGAGAATGAATCATCTTTTATTATAACTGCTTTTGTCGTCTTTTCTTTCCACCCAGTATTATGCACCACTTCAGTTGAGAGAGTACAATGGTGTAAAATCTGCAGTGGTATAGAGGGTACAAGGGTACTTTTAAAGGAATGAAGTTCTAATAAAATGACAGCACTTAAAAACACTGCAAGTGTGTATCATGAACTCATCATAACATAGCCACCCAGGAAACTCAACAGGATGAGGATGTAATTTTTGATGTGGAGATTCTCTTAATATATAAACAAATTTGCCTAAAATGAGTCCAGGAAGGAAGATGAACCCCCATCATTATCAGTAAAGCTTGTTGGCAACAAATAATTGAGAGAATGATAAATAACAGAGAAGAAAGCTTATTATCGTAAGCTGAAAAAATTGGTAACCCATGACACCAGGAACATTGTTAAATAAGACAGTATAGAGCACCAAGTCCCGTAACTACAGGCATTATTTATATCCCAGCTATACCCTGCCTTACAGCCCAGGAGTCCCAGAATAACAATGCTGCAGGAACATTCTTATTCCCTCACAGCTCTTCTAAATAAGACAGCCAACACAGTCCTTCAAATCTAGTTATCAGTGACAGTTAATTCCAGCAGCAAAGGGGACAGTCATCATAAAAATCTGTAGAGGATACAACTTGAACAGAACACAAACTAGTTCAAAAAGAGGAATGAAGTATACAGTACTGGATGCAAAGAAGGTTTTAAAACGGGAATAAAAATGTTAACATAGCTTGCATATTCCAGAAATACTTTTACTATAGTTCCACTCTATCATAAACCAGTGCAAAACATCAGTCATGCTGAAAGAAGCAGCCCACCTTCTTGCCCACTCTATGTGCTCATTCCAGTATCCGCATGTGTGCCAAGACAAACATTCATGCAGCCACACTGTAGACTACATCAAATTATAGCTAAGGTTTTCTATTCTTGTGTATCTCAACATAAAAAATAAACTTAATGGCACTAAAAACAAATATGAAACTTTCATATAAATATGATGCATTACGGATGTATCTGACATTTAAAGAGACCAATTCAACACAAAATGTTTTACTTAAATATTGCACATTCAATTTGCTTTTTATCCACAGAATGAAAATGGTCTTTACCTTTTATCACAGCATCTCCACCTGTTGGAGTTCCATTTTCTTGTGGAGGTACAAGTGTTTTCAGAATTACTTGTGTTGCCCCAAGTCTCGGCAGGGTGACATGTTTAAGAAATGGCAAATTGTTTTTCTTGGCAAATTCCTGGCTTGTTTCTCTTCTTTTTCTAAGAAATCCACCCTCCGGAAATAAAACAATCCATTTCCGATTACGGCTCCTGTAATATTTTTCTAGATGCTCTTTGAGTAACACAAGCTGCTGGTCACGGTGTGCTCTTCCCTATAGGGATAAAACATTACCTAAATAAAATGAATGCTTAAGAGAGATAACATTAGAACAGATAATTATTACATTTCTGTGATATTTGTGTCTCTTTTCAGAGATATAACTAAGCCTCCATGACAACACAAAACAATGTTCTCAGAGTATTCACTGGTGACTGAGTTAATGCCACTTTACAGAAAGGCTGAAAAAAAGCCCTTGAAATTGAGGGTGAAACTCCCAGTTTGATGACTTCCTTGCAAGAGTGACATCCAGTTTGTAAATGGGAACTCCACATAACAGAATGACATATTTACAGAAGTCCCTAGTTGAACTTGCTAACCTAATTCTTCAAAGACAACATGGGGCTCCAGCTATGATTTGATTATGATTTATGATTTGATTTATGTATTATCATTAATTTCATTATCACATAATTCATTATTATGTAATATCATTAATTTCTGCACACCAAATAATATCTCTGCTTAGCTTACATATCTTCTATGCACTTTCCCTGCATCCCATATTAGAGTAGGAGAGGTACCAGACAACACAGCTGGACCTGGAGATCAGGTTGGATTTTGCTTACAACAGGAGAATCACAGATTTCTCCAAAACCTCAGCTGCCTGAATGCTTATTCTCAACTGAAATCAGCAAACTGATGGAAACACTCCTTGAGAAGGGAAAAAAACCAACCCAAATTCCTCATCTGTGGCATTGCAGGTTTTCTTCCTTTAGGAGATATTGAGTAGGAAGTGATTTTATTTGTCTGAACTTAAAGACTGCAACAATTAAAAAAAAAAAAAAAAAAAGAGATGCCCTAGCCAACAAGATATTGTATGACACCATTTTCTAGTTTGGTCATCAGCTGTGTACAGGGTATAGCCAGGTGATAATTAAACCTGAAGGACCAAGGGGAGGAGAAAAAACAAAACAAAACAAAAACACCAACCAACCAAACAAAAACCACACACAAAATAAACCACAAACACCCAAACCAAAACCAACAACAAACACCAGCCCTCACTCCCTGCTCCACTTTGATGCATCAGCATAACTTTTTCACTTAAAGACAGTAAGATTTGTCCTTAATTACTGCAGAAGTATCTTCATTATCTTCAATAAAAATTTCTTCTCTTCCCACTTGCAACAGCAAGAGCAAGCTACCCACATTTTCACAGCAATTAATTCATATCAATTACCATTTTTCAGTGCTCCAAATTGACTTTGTCAAATCATTCAAAAGACACAGGAGTCCAAAATTTAAGCTTCCCTCAGCAGAGGTGATTTTAATTCTCTGAAATGTCAAAAATATGCCACAAACCTTCCACTTCCATAACAAGTGTTGGGTATTTTTGTCAGGAAAGAGTGAGGTTGAGTGGAAGACAACAAGAAGCAGTATTTTATTGAAAATAAGTTTTGTGAAAGTGTTTCAAACTACATTTTGAAATCTCACAATTACTTCCAACTTACCTCATGAAAGACAAGGAAAAAGCTCTGCCTGCTCCTATTGATGTAACTGAAGAGCAGTATAAAAGCTTCTCAGTTAAAACAGTCCTTTCCTACCAGACCATGGGAGTCCAGGACAGCACAGTAGTTAAACAACAAAACAAAAACCAACCCAAACAAACAAAAAAACAAAAAAAAAGAAACAAACAACAAAAAAACCCCACCACAACACAACCAACCAGCAGTGACCAATAAACTTTTCAAGTGTTAGATATCAAAACTCTCCAAAACCTAACAAATAAGACTGGTGGGAAAATTACTCTTTAGCAAGTATCATGAGGTTTAAGATGCTGCTGCGATATGAAAAATCTGCTGGACTAATGGGAAAAGAGGAGTGTTAAAGAGCAACCATGACTAGTGGAATACTGAAGAGTCCTGAAGATAAAATGCCATTAACATACTATCCAGACAGAAGACAAGGTAAGTCATAGAGATGCAGCAGCTCCTTAACACAATCAATTCTTGAAGACCACAGCTAGTTGATCACCATCACAGGGAATGGTCTCAAGCCTTCTTTCATTTAAAGAAAACAGGTAGCAGCAACCTGCTTACCAATTCTTTAGGATGCCATAAGCTTTGCATCACTGATAGGGCAAGTTACTGACAGTCTTGGCTTCCAATAAACTTTTCAATGGGAGAAGACACTAGCAACTGCTAATAAACCTCAGAAGCAATCCTAAGACTGCCATTGGTGCTGCTTGTGAAAATGAGGCTAATGTACACTTTTAACAAATAGGATGTATAGTACCATGATGAAATCACATTATTTTACATGGGGGGGGGGGAAGGAAGAACTATTTGCTCATCCAGATACTACTAGGGCCTTTTCATAGTTCAGCAAAGGATCATTACTTGCTCACCTTAAGTGTTTTTGCTACTCCCAAAAGCTAATTAAGAGCCAAGAAACATTTTCTTTTCAACTGGTTTATATTTAGACTCATGATAACATTATTTGTGATGTTGCATATCTCAGCTACTTTACAAAACTGAGAGAAAGCCTTCATTTTTGCAGCTCTGTAATGGCTTGATTTTGTAACTGGAATTGCATCATCACATTCAGAAATTACAATGAACAAGCTGAAAGCCATGTGTACCTCAAAACACCCATCTTGGGAATTTTAACTACTGAAATAGATCTTTATTTTACAAAGTGTCAAGCCCTGTTCCTTTCCGTACTCTCACAGTACACAGTTGTATATCTCTAGAGAGCTTTGTTTTATTACTTAATTTTGCCTGAAGTTTTCTAACAGTGCCTCTAGTCTTAGTGAGGAATCACACTTTAGCTGTGTAGAGCTGTAATTAAGTATTTCTTTATTTCATTCTGAGTAAATTTGCTTCTCCTTTTATGTAGAGTAAAAATTCATAAATTCCCTCTGTCTGCCCATACGTTTTAAGTACAGACAAATAAAAATAAGGAAAAAACCATATATGCTAGATGTTACAGTTCACGTAACTGGCAGCAGATTCATGCTTATCATCACACTTTTAAGCTTCTACATTTAAAGTGCAGTTTGATGAACAGCTACCAAACAACAAAACCCAAACTGTGAGGAAAACTGAATGTTTTACTCCTTGAGATGTTGAGCTCAACACACATTCTTTCATGATGCTCAAATAATTAACCTTCAAGAATCAATTAATTACTGCCTATGCAGGTCCATCACCACCTTGACCTGGTCTACTAGTACCTCACCATCAAAAGGTATGGTCCTGCCTTTCCTTATCTGAAACTTTGACAGTCCAAACAGTGACCTAACCAGACCCACTGCACAGCTTCAAAGTGACTAAGTAAAGAACAGAGGTGCCAATGGTCAGTCAGAAGCAGAAAGATAAAAAGGACTGCCCATGAACTTTGCTTGTACATCTCATAAGACTCCCATCCTAATTGGATTCCAACATTCGTGTCTAGGCAAACAATAAATTATGTGTGGAAAAAACTTCTACCCGAATACACACATTACAGCATCATTATTTCATCCTTCAAACCATTCAGGAGGCAATCAGTGAGTCCCATAACACCACAATGTTCCATATAGAAGGATAAATCAAAGCACTACTAAATGTTTCCATTTACCTGTCTTATAAAGAAGTCTCCATGGATTAGAGACACAATGCCAAAGTTTGTGTACTTAAAAATATGATCCATCAGCCACATCATCTGACGGACAACCTGAAAAGTTAAAAAAAAAGTTTACTAAATATCAAGTGCAGAGAATTACGTATATACTGGTCACATTCTTGTCATACTCGTAACAGCAATAAAACTAGAAAATATATGGAATAAAGTCCTTTATGCCCCACAGAATAAAGCAGTACAGGTGCTACACTTCTCCCTCAAGAGCAGGATTAAATTGCTGTCTTTCTGTAATATAATACAGAGTTCTACACTTTTAGCCATACACTAGAATAATTTCTACTCTGTCTTTTCTCACAAATAGTTTAATGCTCTTTATTGACATACCACCATAATTTAAAGCCAGTTGCAAACTAAAACCATTTTCAGTATCTGTCAAAGTACACAAAATCTGAAATTTGAAATCTCCAGCTGCTTTATGCCTACCACAAAAAACATATTTCCTTGTCCTTTTTTTATTTGTACTTGGTGATTTTTGGGATGACATCACATTGTTCTTGTTCTTCTAATGTACATACGCTCCATACATGCTCACTGTATCTTTAAACAGCAGCATTCACTGAGACCTATGTATAGTCCACATGCCATTACCAATTTCTCTCATGGCAGAGCAGCCATACGCAGCCCTGTGAATTTCACATTAAGTTAGTTACACTCTTTGTCCCAGACAAGAAGCACAGTGATAAGGCAAAAGGCATAAAGGTGGATTAATTAGATTCACTTTGGCCATCATTTCTTACAGGACAGTGAAAGCACAGACCATACCAGTTCAGTCCTTTGAGATTTGAAATAGAATTACTCCAGAAGAGGTAAATAACAGAAGGGAAAAGCTGCTTCTTGCACAAGGTCCTTCCCCTCTACAGCTCCTATGTGTAGATTTTGAGAGGTAGGAATTGGCTCTGCAAAACTGGAAAAAATCCAGTGTGTCTTGCACGCTCTCAATCATGCACAAGGCTAGCTGCCTTTACTATTCCCTCTTGTTATAAGGCCACACCAAGACCAATTCAAGTTCAGTGAAACTTAAGTCATATAACATATTACTCTTCCATTAATCAAAAAAAGCCTATGGAGATCCATGACATTTCTCTGCTAATCAGAAGATAAGTTTTTTGAATCTTAAAACAGGCACCTTCTGCTCGTCATCTTTCCGTTGTCCACGATCCATAATTAAAGGCAAAGCCAGAGAGAAATCAGTCCAAGAAATAGAGATTTCCTCTAGAAAATACAATGTATTGTTCCTATATTAGTTGATTATATCTACTGCTGAAGTGTACTCCACACTTGAAACACCAGAGGCTTGCATGGTAACCGAAATACTCAGAATCTACCTCCATGCCTTCAACAAATACTTCTCACAAAATAGTCTGATACAGTGACAGATGGTGCCTTTTACCTGTTTTCACATCTTCATACATCTACATGGAATTTGTAAAAAGCAGCAGATCATATTTCATGCAGGAATTTTGTTTTGTAAAAGCAGCTCAATAATTTGACATTTGTGTCCAGAATTGCATGTATCAGTGCGTCTTTCTTCTAAAGAAATCTAATTATCTCTTAGAGTGCTCTGATTACCTAGTCTCCCTTATGAACACAGAAGCTATAAACATATCCTGGGTTATATATTTGGACAACGGTAACTGTCACATTCCCTGTTTCTTTTACTTAAACAACAGTGGCCAGTTGCTCAGCAAAGTGAAGTTTTTACACACTTGCAAGAACATACCTGCCAAAGAACGTTTAAGATACTTTACTGCCTTAGACATAAAGCTGATCTCCCAGAAAAATCTGAATGTCACCTTTAGAAGCTAGATATCATTGCATAAGAACACATTAAGAACACCTCAACTTTGTCCCTTTGTTTGGATTTTTTTTTTTTTTTTTTTTTATTTTTTCTTTTTTT
>JANHGN010019479.1:0-12747 GCA_024605025.1 Megaceryle maxima | reverse complement strand
GACTCCAGAGCTGGACCCAGCACTGCAGGGGGGTCTC
This sequence comes from Megaceryle maxima, assembly GCA_024605025.1. Lineage (NCBI taxonomy): Eukaryota > Metazoa > Chordata > Aves > Coraciiformes > Cerylidae > Megaceryle > Megaceryle maxima. The sequence goes on along the minus strand of JANHGN010019479.1, from coordinate 12,710 downwards.
CCCAGAGCAGAGCAGAGCAGAGGGGCAGAATCCCCTCCCTCGACCTGCTGCCCACGCTGCTCCAGATGCAACCCAGGATGCCATTGGCTTCAGGGCTGTGAGCACACTTTGTCAGATCTTGTCCAGCTTTTCACCTCCCAGCAGCCCCAAGTCCTTCTCTGCAGGGCCGCTCTCCATTAATAAGTATGGGTGGAAAGAAGTGAAGTTGGCACTAAAGAATCTCCCCACACTGCAGTAAATAATTGCAAGCGGCAAATCCAGCTTCTTTCTGCACCTGTTCCCTGCTTGACTCTGTGAGGACTGTTGCAACACAGGCCTCTCATAATGGAGAGAACTGTGCTTTTTGTTCCAAATCTGTTTCTGTGTTGGTGCTGCAGCCACTGCCTTCTTTGGGAGTGACTACTTCTGTTGCTCAATGCTCACAGAGGGCTCTTTGTTCACGGCAAAGTGGCTCCACTCAGAAGAACTCACTTGGATCTCCAAAAGAAAAAAAAAAAAAAGCATGTAACAATCTGTTTGAGCACAACTGATGGCATTGTGTCCCACAGACACAGGAAACATTCTGAATTTAGCCAACCATAGCACTAAAATATGACAGTCCCTCATCAGTCCAGCCCCATGGAGATCCTTCGGGATTCAGATTCAGGAGAGTCTATACTAAGAAATCATTTCCATGTGAAAACCATCATATTGAAGAGATAGAGTGTGTCCCAGTCCTTAGATCCTGTCCATCAGCATTAATCTCTACTTGGTGTGTGATGTGATGAAAGTCCTTTCAGGATTCTAGATGGAGGCCTTTAACTCATGGTGTTCCCCAGAGGTCGGGAATGGCTCCAGTCTTGTTCATCATATTCATCAATGACCTGGATGAAGGGACAGACCTGGACAGGCTGGAGAGCTGAGCGGAGAGGAATCTCATGAAGTTCAACCAGTGTCCGGTTCCTGTTCCTGGGGAGGAATAACCCCCTGCACCAGTAAAGGGGAGGGGTGACCTGCTGGGGAGCAGCAACACAGAGAAGGACATGGAAGATCCTAGGGGACCACAAGTTCACCATGAGCCAGCAATGAGCCCTCATGGCCAAGAATGCTGATTGTCTCCTAGGGTGCATGAAGAAGAGTGTGGCCAGCAGCTCAAGGAAGGTTCTACCTGACCTTTACTCTGCCCTCGGGAGTCCACCTCTGGAGTATTGTGTCCAGTTCTGGGCTCCCCAGTTCAAGAGAGACAAGAAACTACTACAGAGAGAGAGTCCAGCAGAGGCTATGGAGGCCTCTATGGAGGCCTCTATGGAGGCCAAGGGGACTGGAGCATCTCTGTGCTGAGGAAAGGCTGAGAGCCCTGGGGCTGTTTAGGTCAGAGAAGAAAAGACTGAGAGGGGACCTTCTCAATGTTTATAAATATCTGAAGCATGGGTGTCAAGAGGATGGGTCCAGACTCTTGTCAGTGGTGCTCAGGGACAGACAAGGAGCATTGGGCAGAAACTGGAACCCGGGAGGTTCCATCTGAACAGGAGGAGAAACCTGTTTCCTGTGAGGGTGCCAGAGCCTGGCCCAGGCTGCCCAGAGAGGCTGTGGAGTCTCCTTCTCTGGAGAGATTCCAAAATCTCCTTGACAATGCGATCCTGGTTAACCTGCTGTGGGTGACCTGGTGGAGCAGGGTGGTTGGATGAGATGACCTCCAGAGGTCCCTTTCCAACCCCCCTGGGATTCTGGGATTCTGGGATCCCAAGGCTAAGCTTGCAACGTTCCTCAGATTAATCCATATTCCTCAGCCCATCCACAATATCCACTTACCCTTTGCAGTCATAGTTACGATGAAAATTTATGATGATTTACTTGCTAAATCCATCTTCCATCTTTGAAAGGTGAATTCACATCTGGTGGTGCTGCAGCCAACCCTTCCCTTTCAGTGAGCTTTGCACACTGATGTTCAATCTTATGACTGACGCCTGACATGACAGCATCGACCGGGGCTGTTCCCCTCCTCCTGGTTCCGCATGATAACAAAGCATTGCTCTCTGCATCCTTGTTAGTCTAATCCACGATGAATACGCAGACGAAGGTCTGAGATCGAACACCTCTCAAAGTTATCTTGCCCCGGGCCTTTTGTGAGGATAATTTCCCCGCGCGGTGCCATTGAGACCCGCGCATAGGATGTCCCCTGGTTGCTGACGTGGAACAGGCTCCCCTCGCTCCCTCCCTCCCTTCCACGTCCCTACACCTGCCTTTTTTACCAACCCTCCATTTACTCGCCCCAACACTTCCTTCTCTCGCTGCCCTGCCCTCAGGGCCAAAGCCATTAACCGCCCAGGCCCTGCTCTGCTCAAACAACCACCCCGTTGTGCGACCACTGTGGGGTTTTTTGAAGGGAAGCCCCCATGCACTTGCCCCTCACCCCACATCCCTGGCCTTTTGTGGCCCATTCAGTGACTCGCTTGACCCCTCCAGGACCTTATCGCCTTGTGGTCAGCGTGTGTGTGCCCAGCAGACCGCGAGACCTGTTGTCCTTGACGGGCAGTTGCTGGTGACATTTCACAGTCTCATGACCTGAGCTGACACCATAAACATCGGAGTTTATAGGAAGGAGTGGGTGGGAGATCACCAGTTGCTACTGGCAGTGCGATCGATTCGGAGGCTTTGTGTTTGGCTGGGAGGAAGGAAGGCAGGTCTCCAGCTCATCAATGATGGAAGCCTCTTCAGTTTAGAGGGATCTTTTATTATGTTATTATTTAAATCTGCTACATTAAATATCCAGTATTAAAAGGTTCACCTTTAATAGCTTTCACATAGAGCTAGGACACCTTCTAGCACCCTTTTAAGTCTGATTCTGGTCCAGAACCTGCCACTGAAATGCTGGTAGCCAGAGGAACCCAGGCAGGAATCAGTCCATGTGGAATGAAAACTGGTGAAAGGTCTGGAGAACAAGTTGTTTCAGGAGCAGCTGAGGGACCTGGGTTTGTTGAGCCTGAAGAAAAAGAGGCTCAGGGGAGACCTTCTTGCTCTTCACAGCTCCCTGCAAGGTGGTTGGAGCCAGCTGGGGGTGGGTCTCTTCTCCCAAGCCTGGAGAAGAGAAGCTCCAGGGACACCTTACTGTGTATTGCAATACTTAGAGGGAAAGTTGTGAACAGACTTTTTAGCAGGGCCTGTTGCGACAGGACAAGGCTTGATCGTTTCAAACTAAAAGAGGGAGATTCAGCCTAGAGAGAAGGAAGAAGTTGTTGACACTGAAGGTGGTGAGACCCTGGCCCAGGTTGTCCAGAGAAGTGGCAGATGCCCCATCCCTGGAAACATTCCAGGTGAGGTTGGCCGGGGCTCTGAGCAACCTGCTCTAGATGCAGATGTCCCTGATCCCTGCAGGGGGATTGGACTAGATGACAATGAAAGGTCCCTCCCAACTCAAACCATTCTGTAAATTCTATTCTAGGACAAGAGGAAACGACCTCAAGTTGTGCCAGGAGAGGTTTAGATTTGACATGCGGAACAGTTTCTTCCCTGCAAGGGCTGTCCTAGGCTGCCCAGAGAGGTTGTGGAGTCTCCTTCTCTGGAGAGATTCCAAACCCACTTGGACAATGCAATCCTGGGCAGCCTGCTGTGGGTGACCCTGATGGAGCAGGGGGGTTGTACAAGATGATCTCCAGAGGTCCCTTCCAACCCCCACCATGCTGGGATTCTGTGAAACCTGAGCAGTTGAGTCAGCTCCATGCACACGTCTAATTAGAGGGGAGAGGGAGAGGAAAGAGGGAACATACATTTATGGAAGTGTTTTAGATGATGCTGCAATAACCCAGAGCCCTGAACCTGGTTTGCCAGTAAATTTAGTACAGGACATTTGTTGGTGATGCTCCACACTCACCTATTTGGTACAGCATAATTGCAGATTGTCCGAGTAGAGTGAATGATGGGTAAGTGAATTACATCAGAACATCAAAGTGTTTGTGGTATTCTCAGAGAAAAACAGGTTGCAATTAGATCTGCTTCTCAATTCAGCATAGTAAGTTTGGAGTATTTTCAGTTTCATCCCAGATGGAAAAGACTCTGTTCTTATAGAGAGACAGTGAAGGATGTCACAGACAGCGGTGGCCTCCCAAGTCCCCAGCATGTGGTGACTAAGAGGAGACACCTTGGGCCTGATCACATCCTGAGAAGGTGACATTGTTTCACTGCATTCAGTGGATTCACCAGTATAAACAAGAGCAAAATGGGAGAAACTACATGAAACACCAAGGACATCAAGCTGCTTGTAGGTCTGCTAGGCTGATGGTCTGTGAACAGGAGGTCTTTTCTAACAGATGGATCCCCATAACTTTCCAGTCAAGGTTCACATGCGACCGTACAGTGAGTTTAAACTGACTGGATGTTTTTTGCTTTGCTTCGTTCTCCACTGAGTCCTGGAAATTGATCATGTTCCCTGTTGAGTCCTGGAGATTGATCAGGTTCCCCATTGAGCCCTGGAGATTAGTCAAGCTTTTTATTCAGCCCTGGAGATTGGTCAGATTCTCTACTGAACCCCAGAGATTGGTCAGGTTCCCCATTGAGTTGTGGAGATTGGTCAGGTTGAAAAGAATTGATTGGAGGCTCAAGACAGAAGGTGGTATATTTGAAAAGTTCCCACATGAGTTGGTTCCCTTCAAAAATAATTTTATTTATTCTAAAGCTACCTTGGCAGCTTTTGCTGATCTCTGCTGGCTCTGCCTCCATGCCTTGACATCATCTGGGGTGTTGAAAGGGACAGTGATGCAGGTATGACAGTACCAACAGGATGGAGTGGCAGAGGCATTAGGAGTCCCTTTGGTCCATGACACCCATTAAAATGAGTCTGCAGGGCGCTGGTTCTCTTCTCCCAAGGAACAGGCAACAGGATAAGAGGAAAAGGCCTCTAGTTGCACCAGGGGAGGTTTAGGTTGGACAGGAGGAACAATTTCTTCTGCAAAAGGGTTGTCAAGGGCTGTCCCAGACTGCCCAGGGCAGTGGTGGAGTCCCCATCCCTGGAGGGGTTTCAAAGCTGTGGAGATGTGGTGCTGAGGGCCATGGTTTAGTGGTGACCTGGCAGTGCTGGGTTAATGGTTGGACTTTATCTTAAACTACTTTTCCAACCAAAATGATTCTGTGATTCTCTGATTCTATGGCAGAGTACCTGTGTTTGTCTTGGCAGCTGGTGGCATTGCAGCTCAGTTTGAGGAGATGGAAACCCCAGGCTGCTCTGTCTTCACCGGGGCATTTTGCCTCTCACGAGCTAGAGTTAGGAACTGTTTGTCTCGTGAAGAACAAGGCTGTAACTCAGCCCTCATGAGCCAAACAAGGACAGTGTAAGATAATACCCCTGCATTTACTGTCCAGGAATGCATGTAAGTGGGAAGAGCTCGCAGATCATAGAATCATGGAATTGTTTCGCTTGGAAAAGACCTTTAAGATCATTGAGTCCAACCATTAACCCAGCATTGCCAGGTCACCACTAAACCATGGCCCTCAGCACTGCAGCTCCACAGCTTTGAAACCCCTCCAGGGATGGGGACTCCACCACTGTCCCGGCCAGCCTGGGACAGGCCTTGACACCCCTTGTGGGGAAGAAATTGTTCCTCATGTCCAACCTAAACCTCCCCTGGTGCAACTGGAGGCCATTTCCTCTTGTCCTGTCACTTGTTCCTTTGAGAAAAGGCTGACCCTCACCTGTCTGCAGCCTCCTTTCAGGGAGTTGTGAAGAGCAAGAAGGTCTCCTCTGGGCCTCTTTTTCTTCAGTCTCAACAACCCCAAGTCCCTCAGCTGCTCCTGAAGGTCCCTTATGGCCCAGGCCCTGGTGCTGGAAGTTGTATGACCAAGTCCTCCTGTGAGCTTCTGCCAGTACATCAGAGAACACTGAGCCCTTCCTCAGCCAGGGTCAGGGTCAGTGGTTTTGGGGAGCTACACACACAGTAGTTCCCACCAGCTGCTCTGCCCTTTGCTCCAACCTGATGCCTGATCTAACCATCCCTCCCAGGCCAACCGCAGTGCAAGATTTCCCAAAATCCTCTCCACGCTCATATTTACGAGGGAATGTGATAAATTCCGTATTGATTCCTTCTGTTGCACTGTAAATTTTGCAAAAGATGATTAAATAGCGCAATAGAGCCTGCGAGCGCCGGGACTCAATATGTTCTAGGCCAGCGTATCGACCTCCCTCCATCCGATGGCAGCAAGTTCCACTCCCAGCCGCACCAGACCAGTAATTAAAATCCTGGGAGACTGGGATTTAGAAAACCAATCACACCATGGCGTCGAAGCGTCCGACATCCCGCCGTGGCGGGAGCAATAAGCATAGAAGTGAAAGCGTGTTTATGTCTGCGTCGGAGCGCTTACGAATAGCTTCCCTACAGGGCAGGGGAGCAAATAGATCCCTCTCTGAAGTGTTTCTGGGTAGAAAACTCTGCTGTGACTTGACATCTGTCATGAATTTAATAGCTTCGTGCACGTGTAGGTGTTGAGAGAGGTGATAATTCTGTAGATTCCATTCTCATCCTCTTATCTTGAAAGCAAGAATGAGGGGGGTTGTTTCTACACCCAGCTATCAAGAACAGGCAAAACAAATTACAATAAAGCAAGACTAATGGCAGCAGGTGGTTCAATGTGTTCTAAATGGCATCACAAAGACTAAAGCTTTTTCTTGAGCACAGAGTACAAATTCATAGAGTCATAGAATCATAGAATGGTTTAGGTTGGAATGGACCTTTCAAGTTCATCTCATCCAACCCCCCTGCAGGGAGCAGGGACATCTGCAACTAGAGCAGGTTGCTTAGAGCCCTGGGCCAACTTCACCTGGAATGTTTCCAGGGATGGGGCATCTGTCACCTCTCTGGGCAACCTGAGCCAGGGTCTCACCACCATTATTGTAAAATATGTCTTCCTCCTCTCTAGGCTGAATCTCCCTCTTTTAGGTTAAAACAATCACCCCTTGTCCTGTCACAACAGGCCCCGGTAAAAATGTCTGTCCCCATCTTTCTGAGAGGCCCCTTGAAGTACTGGAAGGCCACAAGGAAGTCTCCACAAAGCCTTCTCTTCTGCAGGCTGAACAAGCCCAACTCTCTCAGCCTGGCCTCCCAGCAGAGGGGTTCCAGCCCTCCCAGCATTGCTGTGGCCTCCTCTGGCCCTGCTCCAACAGGTCCCTGTCTCCCCTGTGCTGAGGACTCCAGAGCTGGACTCAGCACTGCAGGAGGGGTCTCCCCAGAGCAGAGCAGAGCAGAGGGGCAGAATCCCCTCCCTCGACCTGCTGCCCACGCTGCTCTGGATGCAGCCCAGGATGCCATTGGCTTCTGGTCTGCAAGTGCATCTTGGCAGATCGTGTCCAGCTTTTCACCTCCCAGCACCCCCAAATCACTCCAGCCTTTCCATGCTCTGATTCTTCCTGGAGAAGATTCCGTTCAGAGCAGTTTCCATTTAATCACCTCTGCAACTTTGAGGTAAGACTGAGCTAAGGCCTTGAGAGAAGCCTTTTTCCCCTCAGATACAAGTCTTCTGTACAGAGTGCAAGAACTTGATAACCTGTCTCGCCTCTCCACCCTCTCATCATGAGTTCTGCACCTGAGTGGCACTTCTGCAGACCTTCTTATTTTCCAGAGTTCCACTGAAAGCAAATTGTGTCATTTTGTTGTATTTTTTAATTTCACACGAGGGTGAAAAATGTACAGGCAAGAGTCGGCCCATAAAGAAGGGCAACAGCCCTTGTCCCAGCACTGGACAGCATGAAAGAGATAAAGTCATGGAAAGTTTCATAGAATGGTTTGGTTTTGAAGTGACCTTTAAGATCATCAAATCCAACCATTAACCCATCACTGCCAGGTCACCACTAAACCATGGCCCTCAGCAACACATCTACACAGATTCAAAACACCTCTGGGGATGGGGACTCCACCACTGCCCTGGGCAGTCTGGGACACACTTCGACAGCCCTTGCAGGGAAGAAATTTTTCCTCATGTCTAACATAAACCTCCCCCGGTGCAACTTGAGACTTTTTCTTCTTGTCCCATTCCTTGTTCCTTGGGAGACCAACCCCCACCTGGCTCCAACCTCCTTTCAGGGAGTTGCTGAGAGCAAGAAGTTCTTTCCTGAGCCTCCTTTTCTCCAGGCTCAACGGCCCCAGGTCCCTTAGTTGCTCCTCACAAGACTTGTGCTCTGGACCCTTCACCAGTTTTGTTGCCCTTTTCTGGACATGCTTCAGCCTTTCAATGTCCTTCTTGGAGTTAGGGGTGCAAAACTGAACCCAGTAATCAAGGTGTGGCCTCCCCAGTCCAGTGGGACAATCCCTGCCCTAGTCCTGCTGGCCACACTAGTGCTGATCCAAGCCAGGATGCTGGTGGCCTTTTTGGCTACTTGTGCACACTGGCTCAACTTCAGCCACCTGTCAACCAACCCCACCCACTCCTTTTCCACTGGGCAGTTTCCAGCCACTCTGCCCCAAGCCTGTAGTGTTACAGAGGGCTGTTGTGACCCAATTTGCACATCCTAGTGCCAGACTTTGCTGCTGCCATCTGTCAGAAGCACACATGGATTTGTTCTCAGCCTGGTTCATGAGGTTTGGGGGTGCTGGTTAAGTACCTGCTTTTGCTCTTGTCATCATTTGCCCTTCATCTCAGGAGCTCTGGATGTTACAGAATCACAGAATCACCCAATGGTAGGGGTTGCAAAGGACCTCTGGAGATCATCTTGCCTAACCCCACTGCTAAAGCTTGTTTGGCGAGACTTGCTGGTCATTCAGCCCCAACTAATGTGGATTTTGATCCTGCTCATGATGTCTCTAGTTTACCAACCCCTTTAGCAATGGCCTGTGTCTCTAGAAGGGTTTTTGTTCCTTATGTTCTAGCTTGGCATCCATTTGTGAAGCTCATTGATATCTTTAACATCACTTCTGTTCTATACCTCATTGTTTCTGACCCACATTGATCTCTCCCCCTGCTCCCTATGAGATGTGCGTATCATTTTGGGAAGGACAACCACTCTTCTTGGAAGAAAGCAGGTCCCCCTTCACAGCCATGCTCCTTCCCTGCAGCAGATTGCTGGGGTTTGGGGCAGCTGCTCTTCCTTCAGAATTTTCATTTGCTTTTTTCTATCTCCTTTTTTCCTTCCTTTCAAGAATCATGGAATCTCCAGTTAGAAGGACTTTAAGGATCATCTAGTCCAGCCTTTCTTGGCAAAAAAACAATCTGTACAAGCTGACCCAGCACACCCTGTACAGCTCAATCTTGGAAGTGTCCATTGTTGGAGAATCCACCACTACCCTGGGGAGATTATTCCAAAGCCTGATTGTTCTTGTTGTGAAAAATTCTCCTCCTGTGTGTAACCGGAATGTCCCCAGAAATAACTTGTACTCATCACCCCTCATCTTTTCCATGGGACTCCTTGTCAAAAGGAAGTCTCCCATCTTCTCTGCAGACACCCCTTAAATATTGGAACATAGTTAGAAGGTCTTGCTTGAGCCTTCTTTTCCGCAGGCTGAACAAGCCCATTTCTCTCAGCCTTTCCTCACATGGCAACTTCCCAGGTCTTGAGTCATCTTGGTGGCCCTTCTCTGGATCGTCTCCAGCCCGTCCACAGCTTTTGTCTACAGTGGGGCCCAAACCTGAACAGAGAATTCCAGGTGTGACCTGACCAGGGCTGAGTAATGTGCAATAATGACTCTTTATCTCTGCTGGCCATGCTCTTGTTGATGGAACCCAACATCCTGATGGGTTTCTTTGTCACTGCAGCACATTGGTCTCTCACATTGAGCTTCTTCTCCACCAAGATCCCCAGGTCCCTTTCCACAGAGATAGATCTGAGCGTGTGCTGCACTCCTGGGTTGTGTTTTCCCAGGTGCAAGACAAAGCTGATGAAGGCTCTACAGCACAGGTCTTGTGAGGAGTGGCTGAGGGACTTGAGGTTTTTCAGCCTGAAGAAAAGGAGGCTCAGGGGAGACTTTCTTACTCTAAACAACTCCCTGAAAGGAGGTTGAGGCTAGGTGGGAGTCAGGTTCCTCTCCCAAGGAACAAGAGATAGGACAAAAGGAAACAGCCTCAAGTTGCTCCAGGGGAGGTTTAGGTTGGACATGAAGAACAATTTCTTCCCCGCAAGGGCTGTCAAGGGCTGTCCCAGGCTGACCAGGGCAGTGGTGGAGTCCCCATCCCTGGAGGGGTTTCAAGGCTGTGGAGCTGCAGTGCTGAGGGACATTGTTTAGTGGTGACCTGGCAGTGCTGGGTTAGTGGTTGGACTTGATGATCTTAGAGGTTTTTTCCAATTGAAACAATTTCACGAGATTTGAGAATATTCCCAGGGGAATGTGTGTTAATGGTGGAATTCAAGCGCTTGTCAAGAATCATTTGCTGTAGTTGCAGGGGCAGGTCTTCACCAAAAGCTAAAGCTGTTGCCCAGTGCATGGAGCAGGACCCTTTGATATGTTTCTTTTATTTATTGAAATATTGAAGAAATACCAAAATATTCCTTCCTGAAATCAGGGCAGGAAAAGGGTGGTGGGATCCCAGGCTGGGCTGGCTACTTTTTAATGTTGTATGTTAAAAGCTGATTCTGAAATACGTGTCATATTGATTTAAAACCAGGTTTATGTTCCTGGAAAAAGGGGGTGATCATGCAAATTCAATCAGCAAAGACTCAAGAGGATCTAAGTCTTTTTATATTACTTTAACAAGCTGTCTCAGTGATAATAATGTCACTCCTCGTCAAATCTGACGGCTGATGACATTGCGTAAGCCCAAGCAGGTAGTGTGGGCTGCCTCCTCCTGGTGAATGCCAGACTTCTGGGGTTTGGACAGGGACACTGAGAGGTGTAACCACAGCAGCAAATCACATTTACCACATTGGGCTTGTGCCATTTGTCACGATGCTCGTCTTCCACTCTCTGCACCTGTCTCCAGCATCCTCAGCAGCACATCTGCTGGGGGCTTAGGGTTTTCCAGGCTCTTCTTTCTGGCATTTATTCTCTTACACCAGAAAAAAAAAAATTTTTTTTTTTTACTTTTTAGTGGATTGGGTCCTACAGTGTCTGTTACAGGGAGAAAGATGCTCCGCAAATCCCCTCCAGTGTACCTAAGATGGGCAGGTGAGGGTTCCAAAGCGGTGGCTTTGTCAGAAGGGGTGCACACTGAGCCCACTGAAAGAGCTTGGTGTGCTCCTCTGTTCAAGGAGCCTGCATGGTGCCATGAAGAACAGGGATGAGTGTCCTGGAGGTCTGTGATCTGAGTAAGGTTGGACCAGATGATCCTTGAGGTCCCTTCCAGCCTGGTATCCTATGACTGAGGTGAAGGGTCTAGAGCACAAGTCTCATGAGGAGCAGCTGAGGGACCTGGGGTTGTTGAGCCTGGAGAAGAGGAGGCTTGGGGGGAACCTTCTCACTCTCAACAACCCTCTGAAAGGAGGTTGGAGCCAGGTGGGCATTAGTCTCTTCTCCCAAGGAACAAGTGACAGGACAAGAGGCAATGGCCTCAAGTTGCTCCAGGGGAGGTTTACATTAGATGTGAGAACAATTTCTCCTGCAAAAGGGTTGTCAAGGGCTGTCCCAGGCTGCCCAGGGCAGTGGTGGAGTCCCCGTCCCTGGGAGGTGTTTCAAAGCCATGGCGATGTGGTGCTGAGGGACATGGTTTGGTGGTGACCCAGCAATGCTCAGCCTCCAAGCCCTGTGCAAGACCCTAGAGCCCCTGGCATTGTCTGTGAGACTCTGGCACTCCTCTCCCTCCTGCCATCACCTCCTTCTCTCTGCCATCCCCATCTCCTCTTACTATCCCCATCTCTTGCTGCGATCTCCATCTTTTCTCTGCCATCATCTCCCTCTCCTTTTGCCATCCTCATCTCCTCCCTGATGGCAGCAGAGGACCCAGGTACCAGCACCCACCATCATCACAAACTCTATTGACAGTTATCCAGAATCTGAAGGAATTCAAGACAAATGGTTAAGGGGACGGAGTTAATAAAATTTGAAAAATTGAGGCCTGTCACTCTACTAAACTTTTTTCGATACTGCTGACAGAAACATATTTCCCCAATGAGTGACCTTCTGCAGCTGCTCTAGCGACGCGGGCGCTGGGACTGAACCAGCCAAGCTATTTATCAAATATTATAAGCCGGGGCCTCCTAATATGAGCAGGGAGGTGCGGGAGGAGGCGACAGCCCGAGGTGTTGCCCAGGTGTCCATCTCCGGCTACAGACAGTTAGTGGGAGGTGACAAATGGCCTTCTATTAAGCCTCCAAAGGTTGGTGTCCCCTATGCCGCCACTCCAGCCAGCTGCCGGGGTGGGAGAGGGCAGGGGAGGAGGTGGGGACGGGGAAGGGGGTCAGGCTGGGGCGCCGACAAACCCAGTCGTCACTTTTCCCTTCTATTATCAAGCAAAGTGACACCGTTATTTATGGCGGCGTAATATTTTATTGCTGCCGGTACTCGAGGTTGGAATCGACCCGTCGGAGGAGTCGGGTCCTATCAATTATTGCAGCAATTAGTCAAGTCGTCAAAGCCATTAACAGGGGGATTAGGCCAATATTGGATTGCTGTTATTGATAGATCCAGGGCAAAGGAAAAGCCGAACAACCCCTCGGCCTTCATCGGGCCTGGCCTCAAGGATGTCATCATTTGGAGAAGCCACAAAACTTCCCCCCCCCCCCCCCCTTCCTAGCCCAAACCGGGGGGGGTTTCAGCAGCATCTGGGGGGGGGGGGGTTGTGAGCCCTGTCTCTTTAAAAAATATTTGGGGGCCCGGCCCCGC
>JANHGN010019478.1:0-115795 GCA_024605025.1 Megaceryle maxima | reverse complement strand
CCTGTCTGCTGTGTTATATTTCCAGCAGATGTCTGGTAAGTTGAGGTCCCCCACAGGAACAAGGGCTTGCGATTTTGCGGCTTCTGCCAATTGTCTGTAGAAAAATTCATCAACCTCTTCATCCTGGTTGGGTGGTCTATAACAAAATCCCAACAGGATATCCGCCTTGCTGGCCTTCCTCAACTTTACCACCAACATTTATGTTTACCACCAACAAGAATAAAACAGGTCTTATGGCTTCCTTCGGTGGTCACTGGCTCAAGGCATTAAGTCGAGTCCCTCTATTGAATCTGCAAAGGCTTTTTAAAGTCTGGCTTGGACGAACCCTTGCTTGGATTTGTACAAGCTGAACTATGTTGTGGTAGCCTACGTCTCTCCTTTTGAAAATCGCATTAACACCGAAGGCACAGAGAGGTGGTTAGTGGTATTGGGCTCTAGTATTTTAAAAACTGGGGATTTCAGTTGGATGTAGTTCAGCGAGGGAGAAGGACTTAGGCTACTAAGAGTGAAGGTAATACTTGAGGAGAATAATGATCTCTTTAAGGAATACTCAGGCCTTGCATTTCCAGCTGCTCTGGCCAACAGCAAGGGAAGAAAACTTTATCAGTTTTGAGCTAGAAAATCTCAGACCTTTTCTTGCTCTGCTGGATTATAGGAACCAATAATTTCACATTTTCTACACACCAAGGAAGTAAATGTCTGATCTCAGTCATGTCACCACATGGCAGATCAAAGCCCTCAGGATCAGAGAGATTAAAGTAGCACAGGCTCTCAAAATACTATATTTTTATTGAAAACCACAAAGTTTCTGTAGAAATTCATGTAATGAGTTACTATTAATTTTTTTACAATAAAAGCCAGTCCTAATGTAGATAAAAAAATCCCTTTTCTATATGTTCCTTTGAAAGTGTTTCATCCCTGATTTTATCTGTAGCACATTTCTTCATCTTACATGTTTCAAAAGCCTTAATTCTAGTTTGAATGCAAACTATTTGTGATGTGGCTTTTATTTCAGTCCTGATGGTGTCCTGTCCTTTAAGGAAGGACATTTTGCATCTCAGAACGAAAACAAAATGAGCTGATTTGCACACTGCTTTTTTATTTTTTTTCTCCAGTGGACAGGCTGTCATGACAAGAGGTGGGGGTGACACTCTGGAAGTAGCTAAGCTGCCTGCATATAGAAGAGGAGGAGAACCACACATGTCAGGCCTGATCAGACCTACTGGGATTATGCCAACTTTTGCATTATTCTGGCTCCAGACAGTAATTGGAGAGTTTCTAGGAGATTAGAATAATACTCTTAATTTCTCATCATACTGCTTCACCTGGGAGGAAGGTGACCCAAAGGTTACATCACTGATACAGATTATGGATGGCTGGATCCATAGTCCAAATAGTATCATCAATTTGCTGCCACTGACTTTTGTCTCTAACTTCCCTATTTCTTGATATTGAAAACCCTTTATCGTGTTTCACCATTCATCATGTGTAAGTAATTTCTAATTCCACCATTGTAGAACATCAGAACAAAGACATTTTCTATTCTATGGAAGACTGAGAAGCTGATGAAGGGCTTTTGCCAAATTCCTTCATTCTCCTAAAGAATGAATGTACAACAAATTAGTTGAACTGATTTAACAAGCTGGCACAAGCACTGGCAGGCCTGACCAGCCAGTCTCTTTCATCTGGGACATGAGTCAGGCTCATTTTTCTGTTAGTTGGGTTTGCTAGTGATTTAGACCCTGGGACCCTGTTTCAACTGGATCTGCACAAGTGCATCCCCACATGTTATAGACCAATCACATGAGCAACCTGAAAAGAGTTCCCTAGAAGAACGGGGCTGTTCTCTGAATGAATTTCAAACTGAACCCCCCCCCCATTAGTTCCATTCCAGTTGCGCTTGGTCTCAACAGAAGCAAAACATTTAAGGGGAAAACATTTCTTTTGTCTTGGAAAAAGTGAGCTATCAATTGAGAAGTAACTTCAGTACATTACATAAGCTGGGATATAATTCATCTATTTTCTCACTTCTGTCATATGTTTGGGGGGTAATTTTGAAGTATTCCCAGAAATTTAGAGAAGGCTGGGTTCCATACGGTCCATAAATATTTTCTGCTTTTTATGAGACTTGGGTCATCTTCTCATATTTGCTGCTGACTTATGCTGGTTGCCCTGCTTTTCAAATTTGTAAAAAGATCAGAACTCTGCAGAACTTGTAAAGGAAATATCTTTCAGCCAAATGTAGGAATGCAGCTATGTCAGTATATTTTGTGAATGCACTTTCATTTAAAAGTTTATTATTTGTTTGACTTTGATTTTTTTGTTTGTTCATTTACATTAAAATATTTCACTTACGTGTATTTAAAATACGATTTCAGGACAGACTGGTATTTTGAAATTTCACTTTGTTTTAAATATTGCAATGCCTGAACCCCTAATTTTCTTCAAAAAAGTTTTTTTCATCAGTGAACCAAAAATATTATTACTTGCTCAGCTCTGTTTCTTCCACCATGCTGTAAGGTTTCCTAATGCATTCACCTTGATAAGCCTGCTGGCAGAAAACTGGAGCTCAGAGAATGTCCAAAGTCTAACACAGATCATTCTCTTGTGTATCTTGGGCCTAACTCATGAGGAAATAGTTATCTTCCTACACAAAAAGACAAGACTGAACAACAATGTTGTGCCCCATATGATTTGTTTAAGAACTGATAGAAACTCATTACAGTGAGAAAAATAACTGTCAATGTTTCTGCAGTAGGGCTGTACCTCCTCTGGGCTGAGGACTGCCCACGTGCAATTGGCTTGGTCAGTGTTTGGTGTCTGCATCTACAGTTCCTTGGACCTGTGGCAGGATCAGGAATAACAATCACAGAATGCTCAACTAGTAAATACATTGTATACATTGTGTATGTTCCCCAGTGTTCGGGCCAGTTCTCTTTAGTGTCTTTATCAACGATCTGGATGAGGAGATCAAGGGCACCCTCAGTAATTTTGCAGATGACACCAAGTTGGGTGGAAGTGTTGATCTGCTTGAGGGTTGGGAGGCTCTACAGAGGGGTCTGGCCAGGCTGGATCAATTGGATGAGGCCAATGGGATGAAGTTCAACAAGGCCAAGTGGCTGGAAAGTGCCTGGTGGAAAATGACCTGGAGATGTTAGTCAACAGGTGGCTGAATATGAGCCATTATGTGCCCAGGTGGCCAAGAAAGCCACCAGCATTCTGGCTTGTATCAGCATTAGTGTGGCAAGCAGGACTAGGGAAGTGATTGTCCCCCTGTACTCTAGTAAGGCTGCACTTCAAATCTTGGGTTCAGTTTTGGGCCAGGATGTGAGATTATTCAGTGTGGAGAAAAGGAGGCTCAGGGGAGACCTTCTCACTCTTGACAACTTGCTTAAAGGAGGTTGGAGCCAGGTAGGGTCAGGCTCTTGTCCCAAGGAACAAGCGATAGGACAAGAGGAAACAGCCTCAAGTTGTGCCAGGGGAGGTTTAGGTTGGACCTGAGGAACAATTTCTTCCCTGCAAGAGTTGTCAAGGGCTGGCCCAGGGTGCCCAGGGCAGTGGTGGAGTCCCCATCCCTGGAGGGATTTCAAACCTGTGGAGATGTGGTGCTGAGGGACATGGTTTAGCGGTGGCCTTGGTAGTGCTGGAGAAGTGGTTGGACCCGATGATATTAAAGGTCTCTTCCAGCCAAAATGATTCAATGATTCTACAAACAGTATTTTCTTTAATATCTTAAATAGTGTGTCTGACATGGATACAGGTACATGTCTGGATCATATTTCTTTTTCTGCTGGAGACAGAGATATCCGTAGCTGAGTGAGTGTGAACAGGTGTTAGTCTTGCCATGTGCCGCACATCCACAGGGTGCCTCCAAGAGAGCACATATCTGCTGGTGACACAGGGAGGAAAAGGTGCTCGGGGGGGGGGGTGCTGGTGGGAGTCAGCTTGCAGGTAGGAATCCAGTGTACTGTGAGGAGGAAAACAAAAGCAACACTCATCATGGGTAGCCAGAACAGAGGTGTGGATATTTCCATTTGATTTTTGATGGTGAAAAAAGGAATGACTAAGCAAACTTTCAATTTGGAGTTTAGGTGTGAATGATTAATGGGAAAACGCATACAAAAAACAATTTACAACATTGAACAAAATAGGAAAACTAGTCTGCAAGTTTATTTTTAATTTAACTTTAAAAGTTAATTGAAATGAAAATGAAATAACAACACATGATATTTGTATCTAGTTAACCAAACAACACTCAAACTCTAATTAAGGCCCAGGCATTAAGTATTCAGGCACAAGGAATAAAAGGTAGATATACTGAACTAATACTGAGGCAAGAGCACAAAGGGCCAGAACAAAAAGAAATGTTAATTAAAAGATAATGTCAAAGGGATAGAATGTTTTCTTGGGATAAGAGTCTCCCGCTGCTATATAAATACCAAGGTGAAGTCCAGGCATCCATCAAAACTGAATGCCAAGCCAAAGCCAGCATATTTTAAGAAGAAAGACATTTATCTGGAGCTCTCATAAAGAGACATTACTCCTCATGAGAAAAGACTGCTTCTGTACATTTATCCTTGGTTTGATAGATATTGCTGCTATTGATGGACCATTTTTCATGACAGTATTATTGATTTTGCCATTCAACTGCATAAAAAAAAAAAATGTATATATTCAAGCAGGATTAGTAAAGTACATTTAAAAATTGGCTTTTGACTTGAAACCAGCTTATTTTTCTTTTGTGCCTGAATATAGGGATGATGTTCCTGGGGTGAATCTTGACCTGACAAAATCAGTGGGAGTTCTGCTGCTGTTTGATAATACTACCACTATTTCACCTTTATTTTCCCCAGTCTGCTGCTGACCAGCATGCTGTCTCTCTTCAGCTACTGGTATCCCCTGTGTTTTATAATAAGAATCATATTTCCCATACAAAGATACAGTTTGTGTGGAATCACTTTGAGGCCTTTGATACAAAATCATGGCTGCAGCTGATGTAAAACTCTATTGGGGTTGAGTTGTTCTAACTCCCACAACGTAAGACCAACAGCTTCTCCTGTGACCTCTCAGCTCCCGTTATCATATGCCTTCTGGATGAGATCTGGTATCATCACCCTATGATCACAAAGATTACGTAGATTCCCAGATGTGAGATGGTGTTAAAAACATTTCCCCCAGAGCCGTGACAGCACCAGCCCCGGCTCTTCCACGCGTGACAGCCGCCCCTCCACCGGCTCTCTGCCGGTGGCCTCTCCGCCTCCCCCGCTCGGTAGCACCGCGGCCCGGCCGGCACAAGGCCCCCAGCGCCCCGAGCCCAGCTCTCCCCTGCCCTAGGGCCGGTGTCAGCGACTCCACCCCGCGGTGGCTCCGCGCCGTGCCCCTGTGGCGGCCGCCAGCTCCGCGCCCCGCCCGGCTCCTCCGTCTCTCCGCCCTGGAGAGGGGCGGGGCCGCCGGGGCTGTCTGTGCCGGGCCGCCCCGTACGGTTGCGCGGCCTGGTCAGTGCGGTCCAGGGGGGGATGTGAGTACGGTGTCGGTACCGGGATACGGACCGGGATGGGGGCGGATTTTTTGGGGCGCGTGGAGACGGCTCTCGGGGCGGCGGGAGGGCTCGGCCAGCGCTTGGGACAGGCGGAGGCCTGCCCGGCGTTGGGGCCCGCGGCCGGCAACCTGCTCGGGGCCAAGGTCTGTAAGGTGCGCCGAGAGAGCTGTGAAGGGCAGCGGTGTAGGGCTGCGGCAGCGCCGCTTTGCCCCCCAGCTCCATGCCGGCCCCTGCCCGCCCCGCCACCTGCGTATGGGTGGTTCCGGCACCTGCTCCTCGGCTCCCGGAGGGCTCGTCGCTCATCCCCGCCCGGCCCGGGGCGTCTCCCTGTGAGAAGGGTGCCGGGCTCTGGGAGGGAGTGCCCGGGCGGAGACCCCCTGGGAAGCGTTCCTCTTCCTCAGCCCCCGCAGGATCGAGGCCCTGCTGACGGGCGAGGGGGGAACCGGGGGAGGCACTTCGCAGGAGCCACCTTTTGCTGCGGGGAGGGACGAGGGAAGGCTCCAGGGAACCCTGGCTCTGTCTGTGGGCGGTGTGTGGGGCTGGGCGCTGGTGAAAAATCTCCATTGTCTCTGTGGGGTTTTTTTAAACTTTGTTTTTAACTGGATTTTAAAAGGGTATTTTTGAGAATATTTAGGCTGGAAAGAAGGGGGTTTCTGTTTCTCTTGTTCACCTGACAAAAAACTCTTCTGTCTTGCTCAGTAAATTGTGAAGCCTTTTACAAGTGCTAGCTAAATTTTGGGTAGCAAGAAGTCTCAGCATAACTTGGTAACATGGGGTTTGGGGCAGAGAAGAGAGGTCACACCTGGTGAGACAGGCTGAGCATGAGCACAGCATCGCTTCACAGGTTCGGCTCTGCCTTTTGACCTGTGTGTGCATGAAGGTGGCCACTGAGTTACTCGGGTGTGGGTTTGTAAATGCAGGTCATGGTACTGCTTGCCCAGTCTGTGAACAGCTTGTGAAGAAGGGCTCTGAGCTGGCCATGTGGACTCTCTTTGGATTTGGAGATTACAAAAATTGGAGAGGTAGTAAAGGAAAGTGTTGGTTAAAGGTTATAAGCGTGAGATTGAGGGTGGAGAGTCTTGTGGCTGTTTGCTACACAGATACAGAACCAAGTTCCTCTACTTTTCTGAGCTGGTCACAAAATAATCTGTTGCTCCTCGGAAAGGATCCTAGAAATCTTTATATCCTTGTGTTAGAAACATCATGTGCAGGAGCAGTATGGTTTTGGTTTGGTTTTTTTTTTTTTTTCAGTTTGATACAGACTTTAAAATGTGAGTCTAGTAATGTGTCTTTGGAAGGTTGTGTTGTCTAGAAGACCAGCTGCACCCTCTAAGGTAGAGGTGTTGCTTGATGAACTCGGAAAGACAAGGGGAGAGAAGCAAATGGACTTCAGTTATTCTGTTTTCCCGTACTACTGATTAGTTCAAGAGTTTAACTGTACTGGTTGGACATGAGGGGTGTTTCTCTTCCTGACCCTACTGCTGAAAAGCAGCTGAGCAAACAAGTGTGTCCTCCTGTAACCCTTAGAAATAGCATCCTCAGGAATTAATCCTAATGTAAAGTTGGTATAAATAAGGACTTAGGGATTTTAGTGGAAAAAAATTGTACTTAGTTGCTAAAAATGGTGACTAGTTTGTTTTGTGCTTTCCAAGGCCTCACAGAACTGAGTTGTATGAGGATCCTCCATCAGCATGTTGGCCTATCGTATATTCTCCAGACTACAACATCACGTTCATGGGACTTGAGAAACTGCATCCATTCGATGCAGGGAAATGGGGAAAAGTAATCAATTTCTTGAAAGGTAAAAATAACAGAAGGTACCTCTTAGACCAGTATTTGCACAAAAGCTAATAGAAATAATATAGTTAGTGCAGACTTACATTAATAATTGCCAGTATACTAGTGATTCTACATCTTCATTACTCGTTATGTAGAATTAAGCTATGCTCTTTAATCATATTTGGATTGCTTTAGTATTCATATAGATTTTCAGACTTAAATCTTAGCACATTAAATTGATTGTAGGATTTCTGAGGTGGGTTGGGGGTCATGTGTTGCACATTGTTGAAGATCTTGTCTATAAAGTATTTAAAGGATTAAATAGTAATGTTAGAGCAAACATCCTGCACTGGGGCTTTTTAATACAAAGGTTTGTTTAACAGTCCTTTGAAAATGGGTTTTCTATCCCCCTCCTGTAAATAAACCCACAGTTTTGGTTTCACTCTGTCATGGTGTCTGTGCAGAGTGAAAACACAAGAAATGTGATTTTGAAAATTCAATCTCATTAAACAATTTGCTCTCCCCAGAGGCGTGACTAATACTAGTCAGAGTAACTAGTGTTGTTCGTTTCAGTCTGGCCCAGAGCTTTGCAAGACTGTGAGTAAAAAGGAGGGAGAGAAACATGAGCATAGCACTGTCTTATACCATCTTAAAATGCCTCCGGTCTTTGTGATTTGAATGAAAGCATGAAGTGAGCAGAATTTAATTGCTTGGCCTTTTTAAGCAACATACATGTGGGATATCTGAGAACTGTTTCCACCTCTGAAATGAGCACCAGAGTCTTGACTTTCAGCCTAGATCAAGTTAGGTGCAGAGTGCTAGAGCCTTGTAGGTGTAGTTCAGTGTCTTGTATTTTGATACTCAACAATTTTTCAATGATTCATACACTCTCAGTTCTAGGTTAATGTATGAGAAAAATACTTCCTTTAAGTTTCCTCTTGAGGACTGCTGCTGTTTGCAGTTCCCCTTTATTTTTTTTCTTTGGAGGGCCAAACCTGGCTCTAAAAGAGAACACAGACTTCAGTTTCCTAACAATGAGTGAAAAATCCTCCCTAGGTTAACTGCGAGTTTACAAATGCTTTGCTCTGCTGGGCCTGAACTGCACTTCCAGAGTTCTGTGTATAGCTTCCTGCAGCCTTGTGTTTCCACTGCTTTACACCTGGTGTAGCAAGAACCAGGGCATTCCTTGTGGTTTGTGAAACTACGGGTGTTAATGACTGGCTTGCTGTGGGGCGTAGCTTAGTTACTTAATTCACACTGCAGTCACTCTGCTGGCAAATGGCTCTTTTCAGGCGAAAGGCAAGCACCACTTGTATAAATCCATTTTTTATGAACCTCATGATATTATTCTGATAATGTTTGGGAAGAGCTTTGAGACACCTCTGGTGACAGGTCGAACAGTTTGTGCGGGTGCTTGTTATGGAAATAAAAATGTGAAAGCCAAGGTTAGGATCAGGGCCTATCAAATCTTGGCATCTCTTCATCTGAAATTTAAGCTTGCTCATCAAGTCTAAATAAATAAATAAATAAGAAAAATAGGCTTTTTCATTTGCCAAGACAAAGGTTGTCCCAGAGCCAGGCCTCTTCCATCTATGTGGTCCTAGTGACGACTTCAACTCATGATCTTTTGCAGTTAACTATTGCTCTTCTGACTTAAGGCTGTCTTGTATTCATGTAACTGAGGTTAAACGAATTCCAACACCCTGTTTAGTAGCTGAGTTTTGGATGCTCCCTCTAACAACCTTAAATAATTAAGTCATGGGTTCCATGACCATTTTCTTAATTAATCAAAGCCTTTGATTAACCTTGAAACCTTTCTGCTCTTTCTCTGTGTAAAGTGTTTTCCCCTAGCTTTCTGTGTGAAGCGAAAGGATTGATATCCCCCGTCGCTCCCTGGTTGATGCACAGAAATTTTAAATCTTATTATCCATACTTGTATTCTTTTCTTGGCCTCACTTGCATAGTTTAGTTAGAGTTGATAATGAAGTGTTTTGAAGCCTGTGATTTCTTGACTGGCAAAGACGAGACAGGCCTTGAAATGGTTCGTTAAGCCAGAGTACTCTGATAACAGGGACTCAAGGTGTCAAGCACTGGTTATAATTTAAACTGATCTTGGAGCCTTCCATGTCCAAGGATGGATGAGCAAACCATATATGGGTGAAGGAAGCCCAGAGTTTAACTAGCAAACAGAGTGAGGAAGACTATGAATGACCACCGGAGGGGGAAAAGACCCTAACCCTAATAAAATTACGCATGCTCGGACTATGTACATGAATTCCAGGAACTCATTAGAGTAAGATAGCCCTTTCTAGGAAATTTGATGACTATGTATGATTTTCATGTATATTAGATGGTGTGTTTTGCTAATTTGTTGGAGCACTCATGGAGGAGAATCCGCAGTACAGTGCTGCAGTAAAGAATGCCTGCTTAATAACAACTCTGTTGTTACTGGGTATTATCTTGGAAACCTTACCCAGCCGCACCCAGCCTCCCACCTCGGTGAGGAGTGCTAGAAAGCAAGGGGGTTGGGAAGCTCCAAATTTTGTTTCAGAAGTGTCCCCTCTTTACTCTCAGTCTTCCACAGAAGATTAGTTTTCCCACTCTATTCTCCTTGCTTTGCAAAGGAGAAAGAAGCCGCAGGGTACCCCAGGGTGCTTGTGGTTTTCTCTGGCTCTGTAGCAGCTTTTGGCAACACTGACCTGCACTGTTGACTGACATCTTACATAAAATCACCAATGAAAAGTCTTTCTACACTTACCTTCTCCTTCCTCAGAATGAAGCTGTTTGCAGTTTGGCTTTCTGTCTGACACCAAGGAATGAATGAAATATTTCTCAAGCCTCATTCAGGAGAAACACAAGCTTGCCAAAACAAATATTGTTGCAGGTGCTGTTCTTCTATAACACTTTAGAACAAAATCTCTCACACTTGTGAGTTGTTTTCTTCCTTCTCCAAGTATAAAATTGGAGAAAAGGTACAGCCTTAGAAGGCTGCAGTCATGCAGCAATTAAATACCAAAATTTGTCTGGAAAGATCAGCATGATGCTTTTTATTTGTTGTTTGTAGTGGTCAGATGCAAAGCAACTTTGTTTTTCTGCACCACTTGGGATTTTTAGTTGACCCTAACGTGAACTTTCTGGCAAGTATATCCTGATGTATGCCGTCAAACCCATTCTCTTTCTTTACACGCTGAAATCTTGGAGTGGTATTTTCTAACTTGGTCCTAAAAACCTTTTTTTTTTTTTTTTTTTTTTTTTTTTTTTTTTTTGTTGTTGTGAACTATATTTTGGTCTCTAAAGGGAAGAATATTGGTACGTGACAGAAATACCCTTATTAAGTGTAAGCATTTGCTTCCATGAACATCCAAGCAATTATTTTGGTTTGAGTTTTGATTTTTTTTTTTTTATTCTCCTCCGATTTAGGGAATTAAATACTAGTATCAACTATGAGATTTTGTAAATAATGTTAAAAAGTGGTGAACATTTGATGGCATGAGCACAAGGATTTTCCCCTGTATATCGAGCCTTAGACTGCGAGGAGTCTTGTGATTCTTTTGTGTCTGTCTGTCCTCTGTAACTACCTGTCTTTCAGTTAAAACAAGAAGTTACCACGATTACACTCTGAAAATACTCTGTAAATAATATCTTACACAATATCTTACTAGCTTACATGTATAGAGGGTATGTATTTGGAAAATTTGCAAACACCAAGTAAACAAAAGTTGTTGCAGTGGTTTACATTACAGGCAAAATAAACGTCAAGGTCAAAGTAGCTTCTTTGGCAGGGTGGAATATGGGAAGTCAAGCAATGGTATACAATGCCAATTGTTATTTCTCTCCTGTTTCAGAAGAAAAACTGATTGCAGATGACTTGATTGTACAGGCACGGGAAGCTACCGATGAAGATCTCTTGGTCGTTCACACAAGGCGCTACCTTAATAAATTAAAGGTGCTGTACTTATTAATGTGGGTTTTCTTAAGCAAACTCGTCTAGAGTTAGTGTCAAAGGCAACAGCCTACTAGATTTGTTCTAGAATCAGCTTTTACAGATTGGTATATTTTGAGAATGTTGTTGTTGAGAATACCGAAAGAAAAATGGAAACAGCAGGCAATTCACACTATAGAGGGGTGAAGGGGAAAGAGGATCTACCATGTTGTATAGATGACATAAAATCATATTTCAGGAAAGTTAAATGAACATAAGGAAAATTTTAATGTTTGAAATTTAAATAATAATCTCCTTAGTACCAGGGGTTTAGCCTTCAAAAATGCAAGCTTTGATTTACTCAAGTAAAATATGGTTCTGAAGTTGAGAATACATTGGAGAACCCTAAAATGGAGCACTTAATTGGATGTGTTCTGCTTTATGGGTTTCGCATTTATGTAATCTGAAAAAAGCATTGTGTAGGGGTTTTGTTATCAGTCTGGGGAAGTACTGGCTTCATACTTCTGCACTGCCTGTATCAGTGGGTATCGAGAGAGTTGGAAGATCAATGCAGGGGCACAACTTTGCATGTTGTTTGTGTGTGAAGGTTTCCAATACCAGCTCTTAGAGGATTACAGATTCAGAGGAGCACTCACTGGGTATTTCCAAATGAAGCATCCATTTGTTAAACTTTAGTGTAACCTTAAAACATAAACAAGTGAGATCTCTGTTTCTGAATACACTCGGTCATCTGTAGGTGGAATTGGATAGTAGATGAAGACAGGTGACACATTTTATTTTGCAGCTCTTTGCTTGGAGGCCAGAGAAGGGGTTTGTGCAAGAAATAATTTTCCATTTCATAATTCAAAAGAAGGTACTTTGAGTCATCTTTGCCTTTCCACTGTGAAAGAGTCCTTGTATTGCTGTTTCTGGAAAGTTTTATTATTTTCTTCTGTAAGGGTTCTGTTATTTGTGTGAACATTTTTTCACTCTTACTCCTTTTCTGAGTCCTCTTGAGCTTCTTCACTCTGTGCTATAGTTACGTGCAACTTCATACATCATTAGATTTGATCTTATTGAAGTGATTCTCAATATAGAGCTTTTAATTCCATAGAACCACCCACCTCTTTTTACTGAATCACTTCTTTGAAGCAGGGTGTAATGTGCATAGCTCGGTTTGGAATAATGTCATATTTTTAGTACCTACAGGATGGCTTTACAGGGAATTATCAGTATAGCTTGGGTCTTGGTGTTCAAAATCAGTACTGTCATGTACATTCAGATGTGATTGTGTATCTCTCATTCCCTTTTTCTGGAGAAAGTATTTCCTGCAACTTTAGAAACTGGGAGATGTTGTATGGGTCATGACAGCAAATTCCTGCAATCCTGGGCACCCTGCACTGGGTGACCCTGATGGAGCAGATGGGTTGGACAAGGTGATCCACGGAGGTCACTTCCAACCTCAACCACTGTGGGATTCTGTGATAGGCACAAAGTAGTTGAGAGAGTACTGGAAATGAGTTCTGTGTTGGAAGGAAGGGCCTCCCTGTTTCCCTGCTTTAGGTAGCATGACTAGTCCTTATAACAAAGTTTGGCCTTTTGAATTGAGGTGATTTCACCTCAGTTCCTTTGAAGAATTTAGCTCTCTAGAGTGATGACTAGAGTTTGGATAGGTTACTTGCAGTACTTTTCCACTTGCTGCCTTTTCTGCTGTTACGTAAAATAATGAATTTCCTGCATGTCAGCATTCTGAAACTTTGGAAGGAGATAGGCAAGGAGGCTAAAGCCTCCTTTGAGGCCATATACATCTTTTACTTGAACCATCTTTATATATGAGAAGTTTTATGATAACATTTGTGAGTGAATACAGAAATGCCAGTGACGAGGATAATGCTTGTGCATCAGTGGAATGCAAGATGGGCTTTTCTGAAAGTGGTCTGAAACAGATGATCAGTCAATTGAAGTTGTAAATTTTAATCTCTTCTATGTATTTGCAGATTGTGTAGGTTTAAAAAGAAAAAGTTAATCACTTTATTAGAAACATTGCTTTTTTTTTTTTTTTTTTTTTTTAATGTGAGTGAAAAGTGCATTCCTGTGATTACAGGGAGTGTTGTCTGGTCCTCAGGGTCTTGTGTCCTTTGACTCTTGCTCAGTCATGTGAGTGCATCTGCCGAGAGACTTCTCAATTATTGTAGTGGTGGTTTTTGAGAAGCATTTTCATTAGCCTATAGCTGTATTTGTGAACCCCAAGACTTCCCTTGCGGGCAAATGGCTTTTTCCTTGTGTTTTAGGAATGACATAAACACAGGAAAGAACTAATTCTGAAGCAATGAATGTCTTTCAGCTGGATGCTGTTCTGTGATTTACTTGCTCTTCATTCATATCACATATGGATTTCTTGCATTCACTTAAAAATCTGCACTAGCATAGCATGTTCATTCAAGTATTGCTCCTTCTTCCTGTTGAGCTCAATTTTAACCGTGTTAAAACCTTCTGCAACTTTGTGATCGTTGTTCACATTTGAGATCAAAATTTATTTTATCCAAATGTGACCTGTTCAATTCCATTTTAGAACAACAGGTTTGAGTCTAGTTTTCTGTATTATGCTTGTTTAAAAGCTAAAATATCTTGCAAAGGGACTTCCATCAAGCTTGACTGTATTATAAAATAATTAAAGCATTTTGTTTATGATGGAGAGCTGATAGTATGGTAACAGAATCATGTCTTAGAAATAGAAAAGTAGTAAGAGCTTAAAATGAACTCTTGATAGTTAGTCCTTAAGGGCTTTACGAGTGATGCCTCTTCTCCACCCCACCCAGTAGTACTTCGTGGTTGAAAAGTTGATAACTGGGAAACCAAAGTAGCTCAAATTTTCTTGGCTATCATAGGACCCTGAAATTGGCCTGCGATTCTCTTGAGTTAAAATTGACCATCCTGTCATTCATATCTAGACAGGTAGTGGCAATCGAGCAGTGAATGTACTGAATCTAGTTAAATTTTGGAATGTTGAAGAAAATAGGGTCTATTCAGAATTTTTGTACAGGGTGTCCAACTCTGACACCCTGTTGGGGGGTTGGTGGATGACAAGGTGTATTCTTGCTTGTGACTTACACTCTGAAATATATTTAGAAGTGTTATTGCTGGTAGCAGTGTTAGTAGAAATTCTTTGAAGTAATCTCTGTCTCCGCAAAAAAAAAAAAAAAAAGGCATTTACGTATCACAAGTATTTTGTGTTCTAACCTTCAAATCCTATTCTTAATGATGACTTTTTAACAATGTTTCCTTGAAACGTTTTCCAGAACTGTTTAATATGCAAAATGAATTTTAATCATTTCTCCATGCTAAAATTTGCACTGTGTGTTCACTTAAATATTTGAATTTCTTAGTTGAGTTGCCTGTTTGTTTGTTTGTCCTTTCTCCTTGGTCTATCCTTTTGACTTAGGAAAAGATATTTTAGGTTTGAACAATGTATCAAGCATTGTTTGCTATTAATACTGCTGAAGGACATTTTACAATTCTTTCTCCCAATCCCAGGGCTATTAAAAATCTGAATATAGTAATTTTGAAATCCTGACTTGCTGAAAAAAATGCTGATTTATTACCATTTGACAGTAAAACCCAGAAAATCTAGTGACGGTGATTGAAAGTGATAATTCTCATTGTTAACAACTTGAGGACGAACCTATTTGGAGGTTTTTAATAAGGAATCTTGTGATCATCTCCATCTAGAAGTATTAAAAGTCTTGCTAAGGACCTGTGAGCTCCTTTTTGGTAAACAGCAACAATGGGAGATCTAAATATCATAATTGAGGGACATTAATTGGTACTTTTTTTTCTTTTCCACCCCTTGTAGTGGTCATTTGTTGTGGCTACAATCACAGAAATTCCACCAGTTGCCTTTCTTCCCAATTTTGTTGTTCAGAGAAAAGTTTTGAAACCTCTACGAACCCAGACAGGAGGAACGATAATGGTAAGGTGCTCTTGGTTCCCTTCTATCATATTGGAATATGTTGATCAAAACTCTATAAACCTGCAGGTTGTAATATTTTGTGTAACTTGAAGGTGTGAGACCTGGAGGCCTCTAGAGGGAAGCGAGTTAACACACAAACCTAAACAGGAGCAGAGTTTCCCACTTGTTAGTAATGGCCACTGTGTAGGAAAAGATGCCTGGTTTGGTTGCTCCTGAGACCAGATAAGTGTTTACGTGTAAAGATCGTATCACTTTGTTTATTTTAATGATAAACTAATCTACTTTATTTTAAATACTACATAAGCAGCTCATCTGAACTCAAGCGAGAGGTAGCCTGTTCTACCTTAACAGAATTGTTTTATAATTGGTTAAATGAATGCTCTGGTCAGAAGATTTCTAAGTGTCACCAGACATTTAATTTTTCTCTGAGAATTGCTGTTAGAGATCTTGATGAAGTAAGAGGAAAGAAAACAGTTAATAACTAGAGCCAAGAATGAGTTATTTAAGCTATGTATTGAGGAAAAGATGCCTTCATAATTGTAATCTAGGAGTTAATGGAACTTTTTCTTTCATTTTTATCATTCCTTGTCATATTAGAGACACAGAATTCAGGGACCGTTCTGCATGGTGGTGGGAGAAGATGGTAACAGTCACAATTTCTCTTTGCAGATGCTGAGCTGTAACAGTTACATAAATGGAAGACACATAATCCTATCTGAAATCATTAATTTTATGGTACAAACAGATCTTAGCAGCTTTTTAGCTGCTCTTCCTGGAAGTAGCTGTTAGAGTGAGTGCACATGAAAAGGAGAGAAGCTCATACTGCTTTTTCTGTATCTGTTTGAAGCCAGTTATTGAAGCAAACTGTTCTGTGGGTTGGCAAATGTTTCCAAGTACATCGGTGCCAGATAGGAGAATACCATGTATTGCAACTACTAGATATTAAAGGTGAGCGAGAGTGGGAAGCCATAAATGAATGGTCAAGTAATGGTATTATTTTCAGAAATAGGCTAATATATAGCTTCCCATTTCTGTCAGCAGAAATGTAGGTACTTAGTAATCTGCCCTGGAATCAAGGTTGCTTATTCTTAAATGCTTACCTTCATGAGTGTATCAAGTACTCATTAAAGACATAAATAATTTCAAGATTTCTTCTGTGATTGATTGGTGCATAAAAGGCAGTGCAGTACAGTTTTCAGAAACAATGAAAAAGATTGAATCTTTTTGAGAGTGAGCCCAAAAATTTGGTGAAGCCATTCTCCAAGTTCTCTTTAGTTTCATGCGACTGATATGAGATTAATTGTTGCTACTGTCATTTGTCTGTATAAGTGGATCTGGACCCTATTAAGTTGCAGCCTTATGGGGTTTTACTATGTCAAATGAAAATAGAGAGCCAGTTGGTATCAGATTTTAAGGCATGATGAAATATCCTGCTTTTCTGTCATGTTTACATTTTTAATGATGGAACTACTCGATGCCCAATTCTGCATCAGAAAAAAATAGTAATTTCTTTCAGGATTTTAGTGCTTTGTTAAGTTTGTGTCACATCCAGCTGCTGGATTTGCGAGTGTGTAAAAGTAACTCTCTGCCCGTTGCTTTTTGTTACTAAAAGATAGTAGAGAAAGGGATAGAATGGATTGGACAACTTGTGACTGGGCCTAAGTATCTGATGTTCAAGTTTCAGAAGCCTTCTAAAAGTGTGATTTAAATTGTTTTCAGCATGTCATCTTAGATCCCTTAGTAATATCCAAACACTGGTCATAGATATTGAAAAATCTGGAGCTCCTCAAAAAGCTTGAGTATACTGTCATTGAGCTGTGTTCCAAATGGATGCATTTTAGCATTTATAATGGGGAATGTAACATTTACGTAACGTAGATCTTCATGATACTGTGAATTGCTCAGAATAGCTGAAAAAATATATTAATGTACGTATGCTTGTGTTCAGAAGAATCTTGTTTATGGTTGGAGGAAAAGGTGAGAGTTGTAATCACAGCAGAGAAGTAGCAAAGGAACATTTCCATTAAGTTTCTGAACATAGGCATAGTAGAGGGAAAGATCAAAAAGCCACCTCCTTGATACTGAAATTCTGTGTGAAGTAGGTTAACTGCTGCTTATTGCTCTGAGCTGTTAAAAATGGCCAGTGGCTTCTTGCTAAATCATTAGGACTATAGCAAGTCCTGTGACATTTACCACGTTTAAGTGTCCTTGTAGGGTGCTGAGTCTGGTTGTAATTCAGGCTTGTGAGTGGGAAGTGGCTTGCTTTTATGAAATACAAGATGTATGTACTTTACCCACCTTGGACTCTGTTTCTCCACCTAGTGTTTTTCTCACCTCTTAAATCCCCTCTTCCTAATTCTACTTTAATTCTCTTGCACTGCTCTGTCTTCTTGGACATCTATGTTATTTAAAGTCAAAGAATAGTGAGGTAAGGAAATATGTGAAAGTATTTGTACAATGTAGTGATGTCTGATGCTCTTATTCTACAAGTCTGCAAGAAGCATGAGAGAACCAAGTAAACTTCTGAAATTGTTAAACCAGCCTTTAAGGACTATGCAAGTATATGAGTTTGGAAATAACGTGATAGGTTCTGGATAAATCTTTAGATTTAGTGGATTATGGTAACAGGCTAGATAACAAAAAATGCTGCTCCTCTTAGGTGGTGTTAACTTGCAAAAGCAGAGGTGGTGGAGGTGGAATACAGTCCATGTCCCCACCACAAACCTGCAGTAATCAACTCTTCTTCCTGGCAATTTACCAGCAGGACCTAGAGATAGCACCAAACTGGTTTTGCAGATATCTGTGCAGTCATCTGGCTTTAAATGGACTTTTTGGTTGTCACTCCCAGAGAAAGAGTAAGTCCATTCTGTCTGCATTTACTCCTTCAGCATTGCTTCAGACTCCTGGTCAGTTCTCTGCTGTATTCCTGGCTGCAGTCAGTAGTGCTTACTGACATGAGGGTTTTCAGTCTGTCAAGTCCTGTCTGAACAGGAACGTGATGAGTCTTCTTGTATTATAGCCATGTTGTCTTTCTGTACGACAGTTATGAAGAGTGAAGGAAACAGCAGAAGACAAAAATAATTGGGAATAGGAAAGAACAACCCCAGGTATCAGTATAGGCTGGGGACTGATCTGTTGGAAGGCAGCAAAGGGGAAAAGGATCTGGGGGTCCTAGTTGATGGGAGGCTGACCATGAGCCAGTAATGTGCTCTTGTGGCCAAGAGGGCCAGTGCCATTCTGGGGTGTATTAAAAGGGGTGTGGCTAGTAGGTCGAGAGAGGTTCTGACCCTCTACTCTGCCCTGGTAAGGCTGCATTTGGAGTACTGTGTCCAGTTCAAGAGGGATATAGAATTGCTTGAGAGAGTCCAGCACAGAGCCACAAAGATGATGAAGGGAGTGGAGCATCTCTCTTATGAGGGAAGACTGAGGGAGCTGGGACTCTTTAGCTTGGTGAAAAGGAGATTGAGGGGTGACCTCATCAATGTTCATAAACACATAAAGGGTGAGTGCCAGGAGGATGGAGCCAGGCTCTTCTTGGTGATGCCTGATGACAGAACAAGGGGCAATGGGTGGAAGCCAAGGCATAGGAAGTTCCATGTAAACATGAGGAGGAACTTTTTCACTGTGAGGGTGACAGAGCGGTGGATCAGGCTGCCCAGGGGGGTTGTGGAGTCTCCCCCTCTGGAGATATTCAAAACCTGCCTGGACGTGTTCATGGTGATCTGGTCTAGGTGATCCTGCTCTGGCAGGGGGGTTGGACTGGGTCATCTTTGAGGGTCCCTTCCAGCCCCTGACATTCTGTGATTCTGTAATAGTCTACCTTTGATATTTCCTGAGGGTATTCACAGTACACATGTGTGAAATCTGTCAACTTGGTCAACACTTTTATGTAGTTTTGAGATGTTTTTCCTGGTGCTTGTGTTATCTTTAATTCAGAAACATGTGATCCTAGTTCTGTGTGGTCATGTAGAAGAGATAGCCACTATCAGACTATAACTGATGTCTGTATCATGCCTCCTGAAACATGGATGACATCACTGGTCACTTTTGGATTGATCTTGATGCCATATGCTGGGTTTTGTTTTGTTTTGTTTTGTTAATTTTTCATTGTTGGGAAATAGTCATGTACTTTAGAAGCAGTTTTGATTCATCAGGCAATAAAATTTGTACAGTACCAGTCAGAAGTACAATCTTCTGCTATTCCTGATGGCCCTGTTTATTATGACAATTCCTGTTGAGTTTCTGTACTTCTTAATGATTTTTTTTAGAAATATGAGAAGATTGGTTTTTGGTGAGGAATCCCTAGGAAGTAAATTAAATCACAGATAATGTCTTTTCCCTGTGACTTAATGGGTTTTATAGTTCAGAAACCCCAGTCTTTTCTCAAGATGTAATTTAAGTTAGCACATTCATAACAGGATGATATTTACCTTCCCAGTAGTTTTCTTAGTACTAAATTAAACTGTTCAAGTATAAATATTGGTGATGAAGAGTTCTTAACTGTCCATACCTACTTTCATATATGACTTTTAATATGTTCTTTCTGTGATTACAGAAAGGAATAATCTGGTTTTACCTTTTTCCCCTCACTTTTTTTTTTTTAATTACAGCTAATAATAACTTCTTTAACATGACACCTATGGAATGCAGCAGTTAAACACTTGCTTGAGTCTTCCTGGCCAAAATGAGTCAGGCTTTTCAATTAAAATTTCATCATTTAAGCCTTGTGTATCTCTTGTCTGTCAATACCTTCCTTTCCCTGAATGTCATTTGAGTTCAGAGCAGAGATATAGGCACAGTTTTTCTGTATTGGATGGAAAAATATTGGTCATGTTATATACTACACATGTTATAACATTAAAAATGTAGAAGACACAGGACATTTCATACTGTAGGATTTTTCTGGCCCTAGCTGAAACCGTGTTAATCTGGATTTACAGGGTTTTTATTTTCAGTTCCTTCTGTTTTTGCATGAACAGGAAGGCTATTAGGATATTCTTGCTTGGGTTTTCCTCTTCCCAATGCTTGTACGTTCTGCTTTTGCATTTGTCTGCCAGGGGTCAGTGTTCATCGCTGCAACGTGCCGTTAGTATTAGCTCTATCCAACTGCCAGAGAATGAAATACACGAGAGCACAAATATTTTTTTCCAACTCATTATGCTGAGGTTAGTTTTGTATGGTTGGTATTCAGAGATCTGATTCAGAATCGTGTGCAGTGGTAAAACATCCAAAAATTCAAAGGGCATGTCTGAATGACCAGAGTTATGTCTCGGGGAGGGGAAAGCAGATGGTGTTAAATTGTTGCTTTGTTCATTCATGAAATTCTCACCCTCATTTTCTTAAGGCAGGAAAACTTGCTGTTGATAGAGGCTGGGCGATCAATGTGGGTAAGTACAAATGCAGTGCATTAAATGATACCTTTAAAATTGGTGGTTAAAATTGTATTAAATCATATTAAAATCGTTTGGCGTGTTGTGGATTTTATTTATAATAAGAGAAAGTGATTGGATTATGCTTAACTAAAATCAACTCTAAAGGGAAAAGAAGTACTGAAATCATTTTCTCGTCCACTATCACTCATATTTCACCTTTAAATAACATTTTATTTGAAAGAAAAAAGATAGCTGGATAAAGGCATGATACCATATATGAGGAAGACTTTGAAGTAGTGCAGAAAAAAAAGTAAGGAGTAAATGTAAATATTTCAATGAAATCTTTCTTTTCAGTAAATTATGAAATCATTTTATCAGCCAATTTAGATATTATATCAGATCAAAAGATTGGTTGATATACAGGAGAGCAGAGCTGTACCAGTTAGTGTCTATTTTTGGCTGTGCAGTTTTTCTTGAAAAAGTCTTGAATGAGTGAATTATGAAGAATATAGTGACTATAAATCTGCTTCCCTGCTTGTAGCAAATAGCAAGGCAAAACCAGTAAACTACTGAAGCAATATTTTGTGTCATGTAAGACTCAGATTGTTTTTGTAGAGCTCATCAGTTCTGGGATCTTCCATTGTTTCCTATACATCTTCTACGAAATGAATATCCAGTATCAAAAATTAAATTGACATTAAAAACAAACCCCAAATCTTGTCATATTTGCTGATAGATAAAGTGAGCTTGTCAAGTTTCTTGCCTGGGTATCTGTAGCGGGTTTCTCAGTAAAAAGTTCTGCTTTATTATATAACAAATATGTTTGGAGAGGGGGAAGTTTAAGTATCCTTTTCATGTAAAGAGTGTGTTGGTGTTTTAAAGCAGAGTTGTTAAAGTTCCATCTAGTCTTAAGTGTTCACAAAAGATAGTGTCATGTGCAAACAATGCTAACACCATAGTTCTTGGTGAGGTATGGGGGTTTTTTTGACCCAGTGTTTGGCATAGGAAAGAACTTTCCACATGTCCTTTCTGCCTGCCCCATAATGTTAATTTTGGAGCTCCAGCATGCCTTGGGGAGTAGAGATTTCAGAACCACATGCCTTGTCCTGGAGGCACCTGTGCTGCCTGCATACACCTTGAAGTTCTTAGGGTGCTGCATAGATAAAAGGGACAGTACCCTTTAATGAGGGCCTCTGCAGATCTTTTGCCCTGTGGTCTGGTAGGGCCACAAAGACATGTGCAGAAACCCCCTATGAGATGTTTTGTGCTGCTAGGTAAGGGTTTAACAGCTCCAGGTGTGGTATTTGCTAAAGAAAGAAAGTGCCTGATGTGTGAGCAAGCTCTGGCGCTTTACAAGGACCCCCTATGTTTCTCAGTATTGAGCTTTTTACTGCTTTGACACTTTTACATTTAGGGGGTGGTTTTCATCACTGTTCGAGTGACAAAGGTGGAGGATTTTGTGCATATGCTGATATCACACTGGCTATAAAGGTAAGAAGCGCTCTTAAACCAGTCTTTTCTGCTATTGGTGCAGAAGGGAAAAAAAAATCCAAGTACGTTGGTAAGGACTAGTTTCCATCTTAATAGGAGAAAACAAAGCTATCTATAGATGGGTAGGAATAGGAAACAGGTGTGATACTTAATGCTGCAGCATTAAGTGAAGTATAACTTGGTATTGTTAAGTGGAAGGAAAGAGTTACAGGAGTCACAATTATGAATGTAAATATGAACCACCACAAACACATTAATGTTATCTTGAGGGGGGAAAAAAAACCCAAACAAAACAAACAAACAAAAACAACCCACACCAAAACCAACAACTAATGCTCAAAATCAAAACAGATTGACTTTTAATCTCCTCAGTGATAATTATCCTAGCCTTGCAGTTGAACCTGAAAATTTCATGTTAGTTGCAGTTGTGACAATCAAGATGAATTCAGAGACAGAAATCCTCTCTCTGAATCAAGCTGCTCTATAGAATGCTGAGGGTGGTTCAAATTCATGAATAAAAATGTGACTGTCTCCCAAATAATCACTGAATGGGAATACATTTGCATTTAGCTGTTGAAAGGCTGAAGCAAGAGCCTGCTGCAATTAGGGCTTATTTTTATCAAATGTACTATGGTATATTTGTATACTGTAATAATTATGAAGTATCAGTAATAATCAAATGTAAAGAAGCTCTAAAGATGGCAGCACACTATGACATAACATCCTAATTTCTGCACATGGTAATTTGCAGAAAAGTAATTCATGGCATTCTAGTTCCCTATCATTAAAATACAGATTGAGAAATTAGAGTTGGTGACAGTTTGTACAAAATCTTTGGGTTCTACGGTGTCTATTTTAAAGATAATAACTTGTCAAAGTTAACACTCAAATTATTAAAAGATTGAGCTCATGCCTCATTTGCAGAGTCTGCTTTAGAAGTTAGCGTGGGATGCTGTAGAAAGACACATCCTCGATCCTGTGTTGTGTCTGGCTCTTTGTGGGAGAAAGAGGAGATAAATAGAAACCTCTTTTTTCCCCTCTCTCCACCAGCTTTCTCTGCTGGTAGACAGATACCTGCACAGATGACTGTGAATGCATATTTCCTACATGTATAGGGGTTTTTTTTATTGTATAACCACAAAAATTCCCCTCTTCTGTGAAATAACTAGAGCTTTTGTAGTTAAGTATATTGGAATTATTTATCCATTTATTTGGAGAATGAATAGAATACATTCAAATTAGAAGAATAATATACTGTGCAAGGCTTAAGCCTCCAGTTTAATCTATCACTTCATAAATTTCTCCATCTGTCTTTCCTTATATACCCAGTTCCTATTTGAAAGAGTACAAGGGGTGTCTAAAGCCACAATTATTGACCTGGATGCTCATCAGGTGAGTAGTTTTACTTGTATTCAGTGCTGCGAGTGTTTTGCTTGATACATGATAATATGAAATATGATAAATACCATTTTTTCTAATAGTAGTATAAACTGCCAACTCAGAGAATACAAAATTAATCATACATGATGGAAACTGTGAGCAGTTTAGTTGCTTAATTACTTTAGTTCCAAAAGGCTGTTAAGCAATTTTAATAAAATTCAACTGCGTTGTAGCTCCATCATGTGGCTAGATGTAAAAATATTTTTGAGTTGCCCACCCAGTCTTCAGAACAGATCAGTATCCCAGAAGAAACAAGAATCTTAAAACAGAATTACGGTTAGTTCAGCATGCGTGATCATTGCAGCAGCTTTTGCAGGGGAGGAGTTTGACCTTCAGAATTTTTATGGAAGGCCTGGTTTCAGGCTAGTGAAGTGAGGAATACAGGACTCCTTACCTGGTCAGGTGTTCTACTGTGGGTACTGAGAACACATCTCAACTTTGGCAGGATTTTCAAAATAAATCCTGAGAAGAGGGAAATAGTATTTTTAGAAAAGCAGTTAAGACAGCAAAATTATCTCTGATCTGAAGCATTGAAGATAATTTATTTTGTGTAAATAAATAATTTAAGGAGCTTCGTGGCAGTGACCAAGCCTAATGCAAGTTTTCCATCTTCTATAGTTTCTTTTATATGCCAGTTAAGGCATCCTAACATTGCCATGAAATGAGGACACAGATTATGCAGCAGAAAGATATTTTGTGTTGGTGATTCTTTTCAGCCATCTGAGAGTGTTGAGTTTGTTCAGCCTGGAGAACAGAAAGTGCTGAGGAGACATTATTGTAGCCTTACATTATCTGAAGAGGGCCTGCATTAAAGCTGGCGAAGGACTTTTCTCAAGGGCTTGTAGTGATTGGATGAGGGGTGATGGCTTCAAACTGGAAGAGAAAAGATTTAGATTAGAAATGAGGGAAAAATTCTTCAGTGTGAGGGCTGTGAGACAGTGGAACAGGTTGCCCAGGGAAGGTGTGGATGCTCCATCACTGGATGTGTTCAAGACCAGATTGGATGGGGCCTTGCATAGCCTGGTCTAGTGGGAGGTGTCCCTGCCCATGGCAGGGGGGTTGGAACAAGATGGTCTTTAAGGTTCCTTCCAACCCATACCATTTTATGATTCTATCATCTCTGTCAGGGTATGGTTTTATTTTTTTGTTTGTTTTGGGGGGTATGTTTTTTTGTTTTGTTTTTCAAAAACTTCTTGGAATGTAGTTTGATTTTCAGGTATCGTGCTGGGAATCTGCACACTGGATCACCCCTTAGTTTCTCTGAGGAACAGGAGGTGCATGAAGCAGTAGCTCAGTAGATACTTTTTAAGTGTGCAGATACTCTCATATTGTAAGTGTTCCGGTTTCTTGGTGCATTGGAACTTGCAATACCTCTTGGTGCATTCTTCACATTTCTTAAGATCTATGAACATTTCTGTTTCTGTAGTTTAAATGAAATTTGTTGAGAGTAGGGGCTGGAGTTCTCTATGATACGCTGATTTCAACTAAATTATCTTAGTGATTGCTATGAAAAGAATATTTTTATACTAGTGGAAAAAAATCTAAATGAGAGCCAGAAGAACACTATTTAAATTTAGAAAGAGTGGAAGGGGAAATTAAATA
The DNA here is from genome assembly GCA_024605025.1 of Megaceryle maxima. Taxonomy (NCBI): domain Eukaryota; kingdom Metazoa; phylum Chordata; class Aves; order Coraciiformes; family Cerylidae; genus Megaceryle; species Megaceryle maxima. The sequence continues at coordinate 90,680 of JANHGN010019478.1, read as the reverse complement.
TTCAGAAACTGAATTTGCTCTTGAGCATCCATCTGTACACCCAATACAACCTTTTTGTAGGGAATTCCTGGTGTTAAACTGTATGTTACACTGTTGGGGCTCTAGTGTTTGTAATTTTCCAGAGATTACTCATCTTACCACGGCTTGAATTACCAGAAGAGCTGAAATAGTTTTATTTATTTATTAATCCTTGTATAAGAATGAGTGTCCTTGAAGAAGTTGAAAGTGACTTCTTTCTGCACAACTGGAAGATGAGATATCTATTTGGTGGCCATATCAAGCATCATATTGCTTTTGTGATGCTGTTGAAGACAATTAGCTTTTAATTTTTCTTTCTTTTTCTTCTATGTTCAATGAGATCTATGATGATTCACAAAGATGTAAGGATGTTGATTTTGAGAATACCTTGCAGGCTGATAGTGTCAAAGCCCCCCGAACTCTACACCTCAAAATAACCTTCAAGATTATAAATGAGTGCCACAGAAGTTTTAAATATTTGATATTTGTAGTCTTAGTTATTGTAGAAATTGCAGATAACTTAATTGTGTTGTTATGCTAGGAATAGCTAACTGTTAATTTCCTTCAGGGAAATGGCCATGAGAGGGACTTTATGGATGATCATCGAGTATATATAATGGATGTGTACAACAGATATATTTATCCAGGGGATGGATTTGCTAAACGTAAGTATAATTGAAATTCATGTTCCAAAATATACAAGACCTCCTCTGTTGTTAAATAACTTCTTCATTTACTAATTAAGTTCCTTGCAACAATGTTAAGTAGGTTTTGTTTTGTTGTTTTCTTTTAATCTCACATTGAACATATGATTTTCAATGACAACTGTGATATATCACAATAGTGTTAATGTTTTCTCTCACTTCTGGAAGGAATTTCTGGAATGCAAGGTGTGGGTAGTACGTGGATTTTGTTAGCAGCCTGTTCAAAAGCTCATGCCATGCTTAGAACAGTGAGTTAAATAATCCTTTTTATTTGAAAATAACTGTTAGAACTTAATCTTTCCCTTACCATAAATTTGTAAGAGAATTGGCTATTCACTAAGGATTAGCTAATGCTGTGTAAAAAGCTTTTGAAAGTTACTTAGGTGTATTTTTTTTATAAGCATCTAGAAAACAAGAATGTGAATCGGGTTGGGAAGCCAAAGTCAGCCATACAAATGTTAAGAGCCAGTGCTTGGTTTTTATTTTTGTTGTTGCTGCTTTATCCCTACTGTGATGTGCCAGTTGTGTCTGGTGACCTACTACAATCAGAATGCAAAAACCCAAAGTTTATTTGATTTTTAATTCTGTTACACTGTCATTTCTTACAGGCTTAATTTGTTAACTGAATCAGAGTTTATGGGGGAAGAGGTTCTTCTGATGTCTGAATTTCTTCAGAATGCCACTCATTCTGACAAGCCTACTTAATTTGGTTTCTTGGCAAGAATTAGATGCAGTGCATTGTACTGGTTTTTAGCTACTAAAGATTTTGAAAATTGTGGTATATGTATTTCAAGGTATTAAACTAAAAAATGATCATTTAAAGCACATTGTGTCTGTAAACAGACAAATTGTAAGCAAATGAAGATTTATTTTTTTAAATTATTTTTTACTAAAGAAAAGCATTCCTTTACTTATACATCAGAATATGGGTTTTGACCAGACAGATTAAGACTAAAACAAACTATGCTCTTGTTAGCAGATGTGAAATGCTCAACTCACTGCTCTCCCAGGAAGCTGGGAATACCAGCATTCCCTTCTTCCCGGTGAAGCATGAGGTGCAGAAGGCTGCAGCCAAAGGCACGTGAATATGTAGTTCCCTGTAGTTTGCATAAGGGTGTCTAAATAGGTGTTCAGTGGCTAAACCCTTTAAACTCTCTCCTGTAAGGTACCCAGACAAAGATGGGATCACAGAGGGCACCTTTATGAAGGGAGGTGGAGACTTGAACCACAAAGCTTGAATCCTTAGGCTAAACTCTTGATCCCTGTCTCTCTGGACTTCCTGATAATTTTCTCCATGTTTTATTTCAGGAGTCTCTTCTGCATGTTTTTGTTTTGTTTTCTTTTTGCCTTATACACTTCATCAAGGGAGCGGGAAAAAAAAAAATGAAAAAAGACTAGCTATCATTGCCTAGTTCTTAGCCATGAGCATATTGAGTCCCTAAGGGGAAGTAGTTTGGAATTACACAGATGTTTAGGAAGACAGAGATGATGATGGATGGGGAAAAGGACTAGTTCACTGAAAAAGCAGAATAAAAAATTGACAGCTGAAGCTCAAAGTTCAGACCTTAAAAAAACATTGCTGTTGGTCTGAGTGGCGTTTTAGTTTTCCAGGTTGTAGAAGAACATTCACTAATTAGCTAGAGATGGACAAAAAGCAGCTATCAAAGGCAAAAGCTATGTTCATTCTAACCTACAGATCCATCACTGTGTCCATCAGTAGTCCCTGATCTGGGCAATAATATTCACTGTAATTCTGTGTTTTGTGGTGGAGATGAAGATGACAGACCTGCAGAGGCATGGAATCTTATTCATAATTGTCTCAACTTCTTAATGGCTTAACAGCACTTCTTTGTTCCCCATGCTAATGTGTTTACCTCTATCCAGTCAGTGGATTCTGCACCAGGAAGAGGCTCCAAGTGTTGTTCAGAAGAGCACAGCTGGGCAGACTTACAACAGTCACAGAACAGTAAGAGGAGATTCAGGAAAAATATCATAAAGAAACAAAATTCTTTGAAACTAGTGTTGATGAAGTAAAATAAAGGGAAGAAAAAGAATGCCTCACTAATGTTGAACAAGGATGGAAAGCAGAAAACAAACCTACCCAGCAATCATAGGAATGAATAAGTATCATTGTGTGTTTGAATACATTCATGAACACTTGGTGGGTGCTGAAATCATACTTAAGATGTAAGACTCCAAGTCATTTAATTCAAGGCATGGGGATTGGTGAGGTAGAAGTTACGCCTTGAAACACCTCTGACATTGATTTAATTAATTCAGCTTTGGAGTTACACACAACTCCACAAGAGCACCCAAAGCTAGGCTCTATAACTTTGGGTTTCTTTCCTCCACCTTCTCAGCCCTTCTCTTCTACTTCTGATGGTTTATTAGAAGCATTAGAAATAATTTGATTTAAATGAAGAATAGATATTTGCTCTTCTGGTAGGATTACAGAGTAAGAACATTAAATTGAAAATGCTTGGGGCAAAGATGAATCTTGTTATACATTCATAAAGCAGTTCGCATAAATTCATGATCCCTTGCTGTTAAGTTTGGAGTGTTGTGATAAAAATAAAATATCTTAATTTCTCAGTGATATTTATCTTGTTTTTTTCCCCCAACAGTTTCCTCTGCAATAGCAACTCAGTGTTTTCTTTCCCTTATGCTTTATTTAGGTTACTTTTAAGTTAATAATTTCCTTTATGATTTCTCTGCCGATTAGTAAATGGACATGTAGATAAGCTGCTTTTCAATAACATTTTCCATTTGTGTCTCAGACATTTTTTTTTTTTTTTCCTGCATCTAATTTTCTCTCTTCAGTGGAATTTTTTCAAGGTCATTGTTCTTACATTTGCTGGGAAAACAAGTAGCTGAAAAATTTTCATTAATTCAAGGTTCTGTGAAAATGCAATAGATGTACAAAATTTCCAGAAGTCTTTTTCTCTGAATTACCTAAAAATTTTTCTTTCAAAGCAATGCTTTATTTATTAATATAAACCCATTTGTTTTTTTATTTATTAGGTGCCATAAAACGCAAGGTGGAATTAGAGTGGGGCACCGAGGATACGGAATATCTTCAGAAGGTCCATACTCATGTGGAAGGAGCATTAAATGAATTAAAACCAGACATCATTGTTTATAATGCTGGGACTGATGTTCTGGATGGTGACCCGCTGGGAGGACTTGCTATTTCACCTCAGGTTTGTATAATACTTAAATACTTACAGACTTGGACTCCTTGCTAGGCACTGAAGGGCCATCTTGAGAGTGACTTGTGGGTGTTTGAAGGTAATGTGCATACTTGACACAAACCAGAGCATTTTCCTCTTATAGAGAGATCTCCATTGCTTTTTTACCATATGGGTTTTCCTGGCTCTAAATATTTCTGTTCAAGTGTCTGTTCCAGTATCATTCTTTTTGTCTCTAAAATACACTGATTTTGAACACCCAGACACTAATCAGAGAGGTGTGTATTTTCACATTTGTTTTTCCTGTTTGGTTTGTTCCTGTTTTGTTGCTTTCTTTCCCCTCACATAACCCATTTTGCGATGTATTTCTTTTGGCACCTGCCCCCAGTATCTAGCTTACACTTAATTTCTTCTGTAGCACTCCCAGCTGTTTTAAACTGTTCTTCCAGTCTCTTCCAGTTCTTCCAGCAATTTTGTGCATCTTGTCTGTGTATTCTTAGCAAACAAACAGATTTTGTTTTCCCCCTTTCCTCATTCTTTTCTACACAGATACCGTTTTTCAGTTCGGTTTACCTTCTCTCCCCAGTTTGGTATCAGTGTAGAGATTCATAGAAGGCTTCACCTTCTAGATATAACAAGCCTCATTTTCTCAAAATAAGCAAACTTACAGATCTCTTATTTCCTCAGTTTTTTAAAATGATTCCTTCTCCATCAGCTCCTCAGTTTTGAGCCTCTCCTGTTTTCACATTTGATTCTCGTGTCCACCAGTACAATAGAGAAAAGTGCTTTCTTGATTTGTGAGCTCTTGCATTCCCTTGATCTGTTCAGTTTTCATTCGGATTTGCAGTATTTCAGTTCTCTTGCACAGAGCCTAGTTCTTTACTGGTTCTTTTGAGCCTATACTAGGTTTTCTCATTCTTACTCATTCTTACCATTTCTGTCACTGAGCAGCTTTTTCATTGCTGACTTCCTTGCAAAGTCCTTGATGGACTTGTTCCACAGTGGAAATAGCTCCAGAGCTGCTGTGGATCTCCAGGTTTTGTTTTCATGGCTGTGTAAAAGTCTTTAAGGAGAAAGGAAGAGCTGAGGGGCTTGGGCTTGTTTGGTTTCTGACCTTGGAGAGGATATGATTTGAGGTGTAAGATCTCATTTGGTGAAGCAAAGCTTTTTGGAAAGCAGTGGCTACAAAATGGAAACTAGTGATGGAGAATAATTTAAGATATGCATCTTAAATTTTTTTTATGCCATTTCAGATGGAGCAGCGTTATTTGCCAAGAAAAAATGAGTTGCTGTAGCTTGTTTGATGCATATAGGGAAAAGATGAAATGTAAAAATGGGAAAAGGAAAGGGAAATTATTCTTCTGGTTACAAGCAGAGGTGAAAGGCAGAGTAAAATTTCTCTGTGCAACCAATGACTGAAGTGCCTGATGGAGAAAAGGTTTCTGTAGCTCAAGCCATTATTTTTGGAATTGAGGGCAGGGTTTCTTGTCTGATTTCATTGGCTGATATGTGAGTGGCATGTTTCACCAAGCATTAAGTCCCAGGTGACTGGAAATGCTGAAACTGAGGGCATTGAACCTGGATAATTTATCTCTTCAAGGTTCATTAGTCTCATCTTCAGTCCCAACAGTTGTAGGTGTCATTCATATTTTAAAATCTTTCTACAGTGTTAATTCTATTCCAAATCATGCCTCCTCAGAGTGCTATGAGTGATAAGCTTCTTTGTGCTTGAGGCTATAACCAGAAAACTTGATGTGTAGCAGGGCAGTCCCACTTACTGCTGTTTGTAAGTGGGGGCTGTGTCAGGCTGTCACTTGAATCTGATGTATTTTCTTCCTTGGTAGCATGGAAATGCTGGAATAAGCCTCTGTGTTTTCCCCCAGTTCTTCCAGGCTCAGCCTCTGGAGCAGGGATGGGGGGTTAGGCTCCTATGAATAGTGACTGTATCTAGTGCTTGTGTGGTAGAACGTCTGCAGCATCCAGAGATGCTTCCCAAGGGATGTACAGCTCATTCTGTAATTCTGTTACTTCCTTTAAGGATCTGTTCTTAATATAATTCTTTGGTTTCCTTTGTCTTGTTTTTCAGTTGTTATTCCTACTCTTATTGCTCTTTTACAAGGCTGTGTCAAACTGTACAAAGCCCATTATTGTTGTATGGTTTTCCAAAGTATTTTTTGAGCTACATTTGAATTTTATTCTTTCCCTTTACTATTTGTCTTGTGGTCTAATTCTTTTTTAACAGCAGGGTAATATTTCTTGCTGTATTTATAGTCTTTCTCTAACCAGTCTGAGTAGTGCATGTTCTTTTTGTTGTAACACTTTTGTTGCTGCTTCCTTAATTATTTTTGATTGCATTTTAATCTCTTTCCCTTCTCCAGATTTTGCAGCTATTAAAATTTTGAGCTGTCCATTTTAAACTGTTGCCTATTCTGCTGTTAGTAATGAATTATTTATGCCGCCTCTGTATCTTTGGAACTCTTTTTGCACAAAAGTAGATTTTTAGTTCTGTTCTCACATATTTCTGAATTCTCTTTTCCCACATGTACTTATTTGAAACCCAAGAGACTCAAAAGTCTGCTATTCTATTGGTTCAATGGCATCACAGTACCTCTTGGTCAGCAATCTGTGCTATTTTTTTTTAGTTCTATACCCTTCTCTGAGTAACAGGTTATTTAGAACTTACTGTTAGTGACATTCTGCAGCTCCCCCTTTGGCTATAGATTCTTTTAGTATTAGATTTTATTATTATTAGCTTTAGTAATAGCTAAAAAGTATTTATTGAGTGATTTATTAGCTTTATTATTATGTTATTATTATAAACTGGAAGGTTATAATTCAGCTAATGGTTGTGAACTTGTAAAATCTGATTTAAACTTTGGGTTCTTCTGTAGGTTTGTGAAATCTTGATCAAGTTGCTAAACTTTTTTTGTCAGAGGGTGCTGTGTGAGTTGAGCACAAACTAAAGCACTTTGAATTCAGAAAATCAATCTTAGTCTCACTTCCTCACCTGTAAAATATGGTGAACACTTCTCAACTTGAAGTCAGTTTAGACTTTGTGGCCTTTGAGCAGGAATTCTCCGAGGAATTTACACTGAAGACTTTTATCTGTGGTGTCCTCAAAAATCAAGTCAAAGATTTTGATTTGCTGTTTTTCCTTCTTTTTCTTGATTATGCATGTAAACCTGCTAGTGGGACTTGATTTTATTTATTTTTTTAGTTGTTTAGATTGTAAAACATAGGGATTAATCACTTAGCGAGCATCCAATACTATAAATCCCTAAACCATAAGCTAGAACTAAAATATCATATTCAGATCACTTTTTGGGTTTTTTTTGATAACTGTTGAAAACTTGCAGGGAATTGTGAAGAGAGATGAAGTCGTGTTCAAGGCTGCCAGAAACCGCAGGATCCCCATCCTGATGGTAACATCTGGAGGCTACCAGAAGAGGACAGCACGGATTATCGCCGACTCCATCCTCAATTTGCACAACCTGGGGCTTATTGACTAGCAACCAGTGGAGCTGAAAACTCCAAGGCAGAACACACAATTAGAGACTCTGCTAAAGACTTAACCAACTTGTCACTTCAATGACAAGTTACTACATTTTAGGAAACAGCTTCTGGTTTTAGGAGCAGAGAGTCTCCACGTCATTATCAGGGTTAGTATAACGTATTTTAAAAAGACTCAACTTTGCTGTTAACACAGTTGAGAGAATATGCACTCACAGAACGGCCATGTCTAACTACTGAAGCTATCTTGAGCAAAGGCAACTAATCCTTTTAAGCTATCTGAGACACATACTCAAGGGTACTGTCTTTCAGTTTATAATATTACTGGAGAAAGCCTTAATTGCTTCTCCTGTTGTTATGGGTAGTCTGTGATGTTGAAAGAACCACGTGTTTTGTGACCACAGGCTGTCCCAGACTTATTTCAGGTGATACAGTTTGGACTGTGGTGGGAAAAATACGGACTAAACCTACTGGCATGTGTTTTTAGAGGCAGCATTTTTTTTTATTAATTGAAATATTGTTATAAAATGAGTTCTGTGCAGGCTTCAACTGTCATTTTAATACTAAAATTAAGTGCAATACTATGAAAACCAGATTAGTTGGTAAGATATTAAACCATTGTCTATTAGAATGAAAGTTAACTAATTTATATTTTATTCCTGTTGTTGATAGTGACTTAAATGCTACTTTTAAACACCTTGAGAAATAAAATATGAAATGCCTGTGGCTCCATATGCAAATAAGCCGTAAGGACTAAACACTAACAGTCTTGTTTTTGCCTCTCTCAAAATGAGGCCAGCATATAAAAGGCAATAGTTACTATGCATCATAAATCACAGAGCAAAGAAACTACAATAAAATGAAAACTAATTTTAGAGTTCTGAGAATTCTTGCAGAAAATATGTAGAAATATAGAGTATCTTTTATTATTGCCAGCTCGTCATGTATAAAAAAAAAAAAAAAGAAGAGTAAATCTGTGGCTTTGTTTTGTGTGGGGTTTTTTGTTGGTTTTGTTTTTGTTTTCCAGCTAGTGCTGTGTTTTTTCACTTGCTTGAAGAGTAATGGTACAGTTGCTGTCATAGTTGGCAACCAAATTGTTCATATTTACAGATAAAAATGAAGTGAAATTTCTACATTAATGTGCTAACTTTATATGGAAGCTTCTAGGAGGATTTGGAAACAAAGCAGTATATTCAGAAGCAAATTCAGTCCAGTAACTGTAAAGTTTAGTTTTATTTAAGTTGGTGTATTCTGCATTAGGTACTGTTTGTAGCACTGGGTCATGACATACTGCACTATGTATTTTGCAAGAGCTTTAACTTCCAAGTATTCACTGATTTGTGGTACAAATCTTATGTCATGTTAAGGTTTGAGCCTTTTTATGAAGGAAAACATTTTCCTTCTAGCAGAATCAGTGTGTAAGCTATTTAAGGAATGTTTAATTCTAATTAGAATAGTTACCTTTTAGATTGATGGCGTTTGTTAATTTTAAGAATTTGCACAATTGCTATAAATATCTGCTTTAAACCAGACTTGACATATTGCACTAATCTTGAGTTGCAACACTGTTATTAAAAAGCACTTTTAAATTTCTTACTATATTGACCATCAGAGTACAACTAATGTTGAGATTTATTTTTTCTATACTGTCTGATGTTACTGAAAGATGCTGTTGTTATTTTGTATAATTTTTATAAAATTTAATTTCTATAAATGAAACCCCTTGTCATAGTATCATCTGTATTTTCTGACACATTTTCTGTTTGTTTTAACATGTTTGTTGTTTTCCCCCAGTGGAGATTAAAGTGATGTTGAACAATACTAACTGACTTTTCACTTCACATGTATCTTGGCTGTCCAAAACTTTGAACGGAACAATTTATTGTAAAGACAAGAAGATGTGGTTTTCATACTTAAGGCTCACTGGAGTTTCAGTTAAATTCTAAGGGTGAATAGTACAAGGTTTGTCAACAGCCCGTGACTTCTCCAGGAATTAATGAGTTGACTTCTTAGAGTGAACTTGGATGTTTTGTATCCAAATACTTTTTAAAGTGTCATCATAAGGGGTTAAAGTCACTTTCTAATTCCAAGTTATATTCCATTACCTATATTGTAACACCGATTTTAAATATTTTATTGTTACAGGTATTAAACTGTAACCTAAGCTTCAGTAAGGCTGCGATAGTTTGTTAGAGGTCTTTTATAAATCAATACCTCTTCAGAGAGAGCTAAATGTTTGCAGCAGAGCCTGCTAGCTTTCAGACTCGTATGTAAAATTGGCAATTGTTAAGCAGCAGATGCATTAACTGCATTTTCAGTGTTCATTATAAAGTTAGGATTGGGAAACAGAGAAGTCCTTCATATTTTTCAAAAATTTTAATTTAGTGTCATATTTGACTTGGTTGTTAAAACCAAAAGATTAATTTCTACCCATTAAGAAAATCAGTTCAAGATAAATGTATGTTGTGTTTCAAAAAGAAGTGGTGAAACTGTTTCTAAATTGAATTTAGACTGCACATATTATATGATTCATAGTTAATATACTGTTGTCATTAGGCAGAGTTCACTGAAAATTTCATCATGGAAACCTTGCCTTGACCTACCACCATCAAAATTTGTAACTTTGACAAAAACATACGTGGAATGCAAAGACCTATGAAAGTCTGCTGGAAGAATGCCATGTAGTCACAAATTTTATGGGGGAAAAGTGTGGAGTTTTGGTTTGTTGGTTTTCTTTTTTACTGTAACTATAAAATCTTCCCATAATGGGAAGGAGTGTTTGAGAGTTGATGCCCTAACTTACAGTCAAAGAACCACCTTGAAGCAAGACCTAGTAGGTCTTGACTGTTACAAGACATTGGTTTTGAGTCAAATCACAGAAATAAGTAGTGAGGATTGTTCAGTAGCTTGTAGTTAACCTATGAATGTGCGTTTCTTGCTAGTCATCCATGTGTGAAATCTATTGAAAAGATAAACTGAAGAGTTGGTCTTTTAATCTATTTGATTTGACAGTTGGTACATCGAGCTCTAGCACCTCCTTGCCTCTACAGTCAACACGCAGCATAGAACTTGGCACTGAAAACACGGGATGTTGTAGTCGTACACTGACTGAATGTTAGCTTTAGATGGTAATATCAATGTCTTTCATATGGAAGGTTTGATTTTGTTTGTTTGTTTGAGTTTGATGGTTTTCTTGAACACCCTGCATTACAAAGTCCCAGACTTGCATCATGAATAAAGGGAAGAATTTGAGAAATGCTGTAGTCAGCTGTGACAAAAAAAACCCACCTTAAATAATTACAGAAATTAATTGGCAGGCAGGTTATTGGGGGTGGGGGAGGCAGGTAGTACTTACATCTGAGTAATCAATGTCCATGCTCTGAGGTTCCCTACTCCTTGCTGCTCTTGCAGCTTGAAGATCCTAATCATCCTGAAACTGTTCCCTGATACGTTCTGCTCCTGCTACTGGCGTAAGCTGTTCGCAGTGTTCTAGCCTCTTCTAGCTCGTACAACAAGGCTCACGATTCTTTTCAGTGCTGGCTGCTGATGGTGTTTGTGGTCTGTGAAGTGACACTTGGGAATTTCTTGTCCTTTTAGAAATGGTACTATACAACTGTGTCCTACGTGCAACACAGCCACTTTGAAGAGAATACTCTGACAAATCCAGAAGATACAGTGTTAGTAATCTTGGACCTAGACTTTGCTCACATTGTGCTGCCAGGAGCTGAAGGAGCTTGCTGAGTTTGGAAAGTTGCATGGTCTAGGATCTTGGTGCTCTGTGCTATGCCGGTTTTTGAATAATTGAAAACATAGTTCTCTCAAGGAAGCTTCAATCCCTTTGTGAAGAATAAAGTTCACTTGCTGTCTTTGCCTAGTGGAAGATGATTTTCCTTACTCCCCCCCCCCAGGATGATTCTGAAATGTAAAGATATCAGAAGCAGTAATAAAGCGTCTAATCTGAATTTGCCTTGAATTTGGCACATGTTGTGTATTCCCCAGCCCATCTAGAGGCAGCCTTGCCAATTGTTCAGTATGTACCAGCCTTTAGCTTGGACTTTCAAGAGGTGTAATGATGATATTTAATTTTTTTTTCCCAGCTTTTTAGTCTTTCCTTAATCCTGACACTTTAGGTAGTCTCCTAGATTTGTCATCCAGTGGGAATCTCATTTTCCCTTCTTTAGCACCTCCTTTACACAGGCCATTTTGCTACAGCCACTTGCTTTTTATCAAACATCAATAGAATTAATTCCCTCTAAAAAGAGCTGATGTTTTTGGGAAGCTGTTTGATGGATTAATTCCTGTCTCTAGGCCTGATTCACTCCTAGGCTTACCATGGCAGTGAGAACAGGAGGTTGGTTTTGCTAGGTGCCTGACTCAGTGCAGATACAGTTGGTACCTGTAGATGATTTGTAGGAGAAAGCAAATACTTCCTGCAGCCTTTTGATTGTGTGAGAGTGCCACGTACATAATATTGACTTCCTGAAACTAAATTCAGAGTATTGTGTTAAGGCAAAAATGCCATTTTGATTGAAAAGATGGAACCGGCATGGGAAATAAGTGTGGTGGGGCTGTGGTTCTTGCCTACCAGCCTAGTGCAGTTCTGACCTCCCTCACAACAGCTTGCCTCAGTTTGTACCTAATTCATCTCCAACCCTAAATTTAAAAATTATGAAAAGCCCTGCCAGGCACATCTTGTGTTACCAGTCCTGCAGTATTATATTTTGCTAGTGCAGTGGTCTGTGGAGCCATAGAGTGCTTCCATAAATCATTTTTTCCTTCAAAAGTAACATTACAGATAATTAGTTAAAATATTTGTTGCCAAATATAAGGCTAGCTACATATTTCACTAATAAGATCCAAACTCTTTGTTTTATTTTGGAGTTGAGAGTAGACATCCTGTGAGCTTGACTGGAACTGATTATCTTTGTTCTGGAAATGCGTGTTTGATTTGTGTAAAGAAATGAGAAGGGGAAAAAATGTATTCAAGGCCAATTTAAAATAATGCAACTTGTCTTAAATTTAGTCTTTAGTAGAGCTATAACAGATTGCAATGCTTTGTAAGAGCAGAAAGTTGTCTCCTTTCTTTCAGTTTTGACACCAAACAAAGGTTGTAATTAATCCTGTGAGCCAAAAGCTTGTTTGTGATTGTTCTGTGATTCTTTGCCCTTGTATTTGCTACAGGTACAGAAGAGGGCAAGAAGTACTGAAGGACTATTTAGGTCTACAGAGCAATGAGACAAGGAAACTGAAAATTTCCTAAACCAAAAGCTGCAGCCTGCTCCCTACTTTCCTTGTGTAGGCCATTGAGAGCTGCAGCCAGCAAGAGTCTCTGTTCTTTTCTATATGAAACAAGTACTGACTTGTTGGTATGTGTGGGTTTCAGCATTTTTATGTGCCTCTTCCATCTGTCTCTGTCAGTTGTTGCTGATCTTTCCTGTGACAACCGTCCACCAACAGCATCACCAAGAAAATTCTGCTTTTCTGTGCTGGTGACCACAGTGTTTTCTGTGTGGGCCCTTTTCTCCAGCTGTGGTACAACTTCCCACTGACCCAATTTTCACTTCATGGAAGCCTCCGGCTACTTAGAAGTTCTCAGCTGAAGAGCTTTGTGGAATTTGGGGTTACTTATTTTGGCCCATGGCTACCTTAGAGTTTGGCTCTTAATTAACGTATGAGATTTTCAGAAGTGGATGTGTCTGCATGTATGCCCAAGGATCTCAGTAAGGGGCGGGTACATGCAGCAAATTCTGTTGACAATTGTTTGTGTTTTTTAGGATAAGCAGCTCAATAGAGTCTCAGATCAGAAGGAGGTGTTTTGATTGCTGCCTGACTAGAAGTAATTCATAATAGCTTGTTCAAGAATGGAAACAGATTTTAATTTGATTCCTGTACAAATCAGAACAGGTTGACAAATACCAGAAGCAGATGGAGATTTTTTTGGGGGGAGGGGAGATATCCAAAAACCAGTGTGTCTGATGGTTCTTAATTTCAAGATACTATGATTGTCTTGGAGTATTATTGTAAATTAGATGAGTTAGTCTTTGTCAAGACTACATCCTGCACTAATCACAGAAGTGCAGCTTAATGGAAAGCAGAGGGGGGGAAGGCAGAGCTGCAGGTGATGTGATGCAACTGCTGTGATGATTCTCCATTGTAATCAGTAATGGCCTAGTAAGATGCAGTTGGTGACATAAGCAAAAAGGTGAAGTTCTGAAGCAGGCATGTGGTTCAAAAGATTCTAATTCCTATTTGTTTACTTTTTCCAGGACAGTTAAACTGCAATTATTTGAACATTGTGAGATTCAAGTTCTTTTAAAAAAGGAAAAAAGTGTTGATTCATAGAGATTCTATAAGAAGTGTTTATAAAAGGGCATTATAAGCAGTGGCTACAGCACAGCTGCAGTCTAACAGATACCTCGGGCATGGGAAGCCGGGGAGTGTGGCTGAAAGAAGGGCTGGGTGGTAACACCTCTGAACACCAGGCAGCCAGTTGTGAGCTCAGTCTGTCTGTGTCCATTTCCAGGTAGCCCCGTGGGATTGCACAATCTGCTGCTTAATGCCATTCATATCTTTACATTGAATTTATAAGAATTTACTGCAACGCTGTTAGAGGAAGTGCTTAGGCTATTGCCAAGTTGCAAACAGAACTATTGATGAAACACACCTTTTCTGGATAAATTGTTTCCGCTTCATGATATGATGTCTCTGTAATTAATTCTGAGGTTAATTTTCTTTATCTTGGCCATTGTTTCTCAAAGTCACCTTTTGTTAATTAAAAAAAAAAACAAAACCAACACAAATCACAAACACCCTCCCAGCCAAACCCAAAACTCCTGGTCAACTTTGCAGTAGCAGTGCTAAATGTATCACAGGAACTGTGGGAAGATATTTTCAGGATTTTTATGTAGGAATGCAATTAGACAATGTCCTTAAAGCTATTGATACCATGTTGAATGAAATTCTACAGACACAAATGAAATATAATCACAGCTAAAGACATATCCTGTGATGAGATTATAAAGCCATCTTGGAGCTTGGTATCATCAGAATTGGCAAACAATAAGTACTGAAAGTCAAAGAATTATTTTAGATGGTAGAAATGAGAGTTTATAAAAGCAAAGAAGTCTTGGGCCTCTTTTAGGTTTTGGTTTGTTTTTGTTTTTTTTTTTTTTAATGAGAAAAGCCAAACTTGAGCTTTCATTCTCTCTAGTATGCAGTATCATCAGCCCTGCAAATTATACATATCTTTTTGTTTCCCTTTTCTGTTACTAGATGTTCTAGATCTAAGTGTGGTGTCACAAAGAGACAGTTTTGGAGTGGAAGCCACAGTAAAACACTGACTTATTTTGATTTCTAGAGGGAAAATCACCCAGTATTTGTGTCTCAGGTGATTCGCTCTTCTTCCTCCACCTCTTTTGTTTACTGACTTAACATCAAGTAGTAAGACAGTGAAGTAATTCTTCACTGGAACTCAAATAAATATGACACTGGTTTATCTTTGTCTCTCTCAAGGCAACTTTCATTTGATTTCTTCTATTTACTGTTGATGGTATTAGAAAGGTTTAAGAGTTCCCAGTTAAGAGATTTTTTGGGGGTGTTTTTTGTTTGAGGGGTTGTTTTTGGTTTTGGTTTGCTTTTGTTTTTGTTTTTTTACTTTGGAAACCCCTGGAGTGTTTCCACATACCACATGGAGATTTGTCTCTTTCATTGTTCTCTGAATAGTTGCATGTTTTACCCAGTGCTGAATTAAGCACATGTTTTGCAAATAGCACAGTACAAACTGTATTGTGACAGAGAAATACATGCAAAGTGCAGTGGCTACATTAAAAAGCAAGGTAAGTCTTTTGTGTTTTCTCCAGCCTGCATCATTAATTCCTTAGGGACCCTGGGTATTGAAACAAAACTGGTGAGTGATAGAGCTGTAGAGGTTCTGTGGTCCTTCGGTGTTTCCCACTGTTCCTTGGGATTAGATACAAGACCATATGCTGTTAATTTGAAAGCTGACGAGTCCTGTATCTAATTCTGACTGTGGACGCCACCCTGTGTAACTCCTCATACTCAATCAGCTTTATCTGATGCCAGGGACAACTTTCCCTATATTGCCAAAAGCCCAGACAGTTACTAAATGCTCTATAGCCTAGTTTAATTTAGTTAATAGAACTGTGAGCTGTATTTCTGTGCTGGTTAACTAGAAAAACTAGTTCAAAGAAAGATAAGCTCGGGGGGGGGGGGGGGAAGGCAGGCTAAAGAAAAAATATTTTTTTTTGAAGGGATAGTTCTCTAAGCTATAAGACAAGGGTAAAAAGCAAAGCCTGTTTTAATGCTATTTAAAAACCTCTTCCCAGAATTCTTGCTTGCTCACAGACACTGTGTGTTGGTAGCAGTTATAGCATGCTCTGTGTGGGGGTGTTGAGGATCCACGCGTGACTATAGAGAAAGGTCTTGATCATTAATGAAGTTACAGTGCATTTCTGGAAGTGCTGCAGCAGGAGAGAAGTTCTGCTGAACTTCAAACGTCAAGCCGGGGAAGGCAAACGTCAAGCAGGGGAAGGCCAGCTTCTCTGCTCATTACACAAAGCATCTTTGTGACTTAGAAGAGCCTGCTTTGGTGACTATATGGATCAGGGTTTCCTCTATCCATTTGTGCACATGTTATGCCATCCATGCAATTTGAGTTCCATGGTATCATAAGTAATGGTCAGAATAGAACAGCATCTGTAAAGATGAGTCTTCTACTGGACTGATACATCAAACTACCTTGCTGTTTGTTTTGTGGATGATATAAACAGTATTTCTATACAAATGTCCTATGGTCCAGAAAACCTTGTAGCTATTGGTCTGAATTCTACAGCTCAATCACTAGTGTTGAGTATAGCGAACATACTTCAGAGCTATAATCTCATGTTACTCTAAACTGAAAATTGAGTATGCTGCAATACATAATTAGTGATGGTTAGTTGTTAATAAACAACTGTTCCAACAGTAACAGTACCATTAGAAATAGTGAACTGTCTGGGTTAGCAATGAAGATATTTTATTGGATTTGCAAAAAGAAAGGCTGGGTAGCCTCGTTTTATAGAAAACCTTGGTTTATAGAGGAAAGGGTAGTACAAATAATAATTGTTAGCCTTTTCATTTCGGTGCTGCTTGTTTAACATGTGCCCATTTTTGCTCCTTCTATTTCCTCATGCAAATGTTGTTTGCCCACACCAACAGTGTATGCAAAGCAGGGCTGTGAGAGGCGAGAGCTGTGGCATGAGCATGCAGCCTCCCGTGTCAGTACACAGACTGCGTCAGAGGGTCTTGCCGAGTGTGGAAGCAACAGTGATGAGGGAGCTGCAGATGTGGGGTTTTAGAGCCAAATGCATACACTTGAGTGTGATACTAATAATTCAAAAGTTTACCTTATTTTGACCTCAGAAAAGAAAATATGTATGTCTGAAAGTTAACAAGCTATAACAGAGATCCAGTCTTCACAGTGCAGTTGTAGTAATTCTATCTTATTTTTAAATACGTGAGGCTCTTGATGTAATGGGTCTCAACAGCTTGAGAAATAAAGCTGAGTCACCAAATGAAGAATGCAATAAACTGCATTCAAAATAATTGCCATCTGTTTGTTTTGTTTGTTTGTTTGTTTTTATATTCCTCCTCATTAAAACTGGAAGGCTGATTTTTCCCAAATGCTGCAATGAAAATTGGGCATTCCTGGGCTGTAGTATGGCCTTTTTCATCTTGTTCACAGTCTCCCTTTCCTCTTTATCAAATTAATTTGAGGAAACTTAAAAGAAACATATTCAGGGTATAGGTAAAACCAAAGACTAACCTTTTATTTTTCCAGTGATGGCCAATCCTTGCTAAGGCAGTACCTAATGTAGTCTGAAACAAATAATAACGTGATGCACTGCTGTCTGAATCATTTGTTACTAAGGTCAATTTTATTAAAAATATTAAAAAAAATAATAATTCAATGGGTGCAGAGCAAGACGTTATAGTGATTCATAAATGCAATTTGTACGGTTTATTTCACATAAACATTTTCCAGCTAAAGGCAAGGAATAGTTAAGTTTGGATGGGGGCCATATGAACCTATAAAGAATAGTCAGGGTCAGCACTAACAAAGTTTGGCCTGGTTTACTGTGCATTTCTACACCAAGGACAGCATTTAGGGGGTTGGATTTGGTTATTTTTCTCTACTGGGGGGGGGGAATCAACTCACAACTCAACAAATTACTGTGCTGTGGATGTGTTGGAATCAATATTGACCACAAAACAGAGATAAGCTTCTGGTTTCTTTTTCTGAGGCATGGTCAAAGACCTTGACATTTTTACAGTGTGGAAAATTGTCTTTCAGTGCATCTCAGTAAACTGCTGTCTTGGAGACACACACTTCTTCTATACTGGGTGATGTTACTGTCACAACAGAATATGCACACACCTTCTTGTGCTTGCAGCATGTGAGGACAGTTGCCTGAGATGTTTTGGAGGTGAATGGTGTCCTGTTGGAGACTTGCAATATAGCTTGGGGGACACAGGGAAATATGGAAATAGAGGGTTTTTTTCTTTTCAATAATGCTCAGTAGCACTTTAAATTAGTGTACAGGGAATGATGGGATCATTTTAGTCATCGGGAGGAGTTCAAGGTTTGAAGCAAGAGTAATACGCAGGTGGATGTGTTTTGATGGTAGCTCACCTCTGGGAGAAGAATAATACCATTGTTCACCCTTGACCTGTGACTGGCAGGAGGTGGAAAGCCAACAGTCCTCCCCATAGGTGAGGGGAGACCCAGAGACTGGCGACTGGTGAATCTTATTTTTGAGTTGATTGTTTAAATGCTTATAAATGTTTTATTCTATTTTGTTTGTTTTTAATATTTCTCTTCCATTGTTGGCAGCAGCTTAGGTTTACCGAATTGAACTCCTGGTGTACCTAATACTTAGGGCTCTGGTTGTGTTTCATCTCTGTTATTCTGCTGTAGCTGGTTTGCAGTTCATCTACTTAAAAGAAGGTAGAAAAGATTTTTTTCAAATCAAAGGGTTGTCTCAGTTATTCCTCCTTTGACTATTTGGAAGAATTCCATTGAGAATAAAAGTTGCAGATCTGAAAAGAGATAAGCTGTTTTCATGATACTTCTGCTTTTATAGGAATGTTTTGCTTCTCTTTTGCACTCTACATTAGGTGGGTTTCAAGCTCTTCTTCAGCGAAAGAGGGGAGGATGCAATCTCTGTCACCAACCATCCGTCAGGTTATTTTAGTGACTTAATACATAAATGTAAGAATACCGTGTGTGAAAATTTCTCTTTGAAAGTTCCCCTGTGTTACCAGCTATGTGGTATTCAGCTCTAACGGGGTTCCTCTGCTGCATGGAATTGGAATGTTACAGGAATAAATTGGCACACAATTCGTTCAAAGGATGTAATTATTGATCTTTGTTTATAAATTGAGCCAAAATATGACTAGTATATAGAGTATCACAAAAATTACAGAAAAGGTACAGACACTGCAGGGGCTGAAGAGTTCGAGGCTGACAGCTGGCGAGGTTTTGTCCTATCACCACATAACTCTTTGAGGGGAAAGTCAGGCCACAAATCCTAGAAGTTAATTTTTTTTTGCTGGAGGTCTATCCAGAGGAAAGTTGTTCTGACCTACATAAACAATGTAGACATTTCAACAAGCTATTTGAGTGTTAAAAGAGATTTCATATATTTGCAGTTTGAATGTTTTCTCACTAAGTTCAGAGCTATGTAGCAGATTACTGAGAGGCACAAGTGTTCTTCTGTATTTCTTTATGAGTGTAGCAGGTGTAGCAAGACTGTTTGACTTTTGACTTCATGAAAGTTAATGAGGAAATGATCATTGCTGTTGGTGTATGTATGCGTACATACATTTATTTTTCACTGCATTTTCTTCAGATTTCAAGGGCTTGCCTTGTTTTTTGACAGGTTAAGGACCCGTGGTGGAAAACAATTGCTATTATTGTGATGAAGATAAAATTTTGGAGAGAATATGTCTGATAGGAGTAGGGCTCCTAATTAAGCATGTGATGGTTGAGTTATAGACTAATTATCTTTTCCATCTGTCACCTAATAGAATTTTGCAACACTGGGATTTAAGGTTTGTCAATTTTTGATATCTTTCATTCTAAACCTGGACATCTCTGCCAAGGCCAACAATGAAATGAGCACATTAAGATAATGAATCTCCAGTGAACAGACATAAGTTATTTGGTTTGGATGAACAAGACTACATGTATAACTGGGGTGTGTTTTGGGTCAGCTGGTTACTGGAGGTGGGAGTGCTTTAAGAGTTTAATGCTTTTATAATAAGCTTTAGTTGTGGGAACATTCAAGCCTGAAACGTGAAAGAATGCAGACTTTTCAAAATATGGTATGTGAGAAAAATGTATGATTTAGTGTTTCCATTTCCATAGAGGAAACAACAATGCTTTGCTTGAACCAAATGATAAATTTGCTTTATACTTAGTCATATGATGTTCAGGGAAAGAAATTCCCTCTAAACTTTTGTCAAAGCAGTTGAGGGAAAAGTTAAGATATCTTAAAATAACCTACTGTCTACAAGGACATGGTTAGATTCTTCAACAAGAAGCAGCTTGCTTTTTTCCTCTTTTTAAAGATGTTTTATAATGGCCCTTCAAAAATTAATAGAGGTGTTCTATCAGAATCTGCACTGGGTTTGTGGTCACTGCACTGTCAGACCAGTTTGTAAACATTACTTACTCTTGGACAGAACTGCCCTTGTTCCTTCAAGCAATAGAGGTAATTGGGGGGTGTGGGGGTGTGTGTGTGGTGTGTCTTTATCATCAGTGTTTCTGCATTTGAGCTTTTTCACAGCATTATGGTTTTTGAGCTGTATGTTCTTCAGCACATGATACACCTTTCCAACATCATCTCATACTGAAGTGTGTCAGGAAAAACTCTGCACTACATCTTGGTAGTTCTGATACCATAAAATGCATCTTTGAGTTCTTGGTGTAGCATTAAAAATGGATATGACCAGGAAGAGGTTTTGATATGCCATGGAGAATAGTACAGAATCCTAACTAGGTGGATTTGGAATATATACAGCAAAACAGCAATAATGGTAATTTCCTTCTTTAAAGCTCTTGTCATTTTTACTACGTATGCCTGAGAAAAAAGATCTGGTGCTGTGTGGGAGTGTTAAAAATTTTGAAGGGGGATGTTGAGTGAATTTGTAGGCCACTAAGCTGCTCAGTGTTAGAGACTGCTGAGCTTTGGTGTACTGCTCAGTGGCAGCACCTATAAAATTGGCATCCTCTCAGATTGAAACTGCTTGTTCTCTGAGCCTACAAGCAAGATTCATGCTTATAATGACTCTGTCAGGAGTTAACATGACTGGTTATAGGCAGATTTCCTCCTGGTATTGTACAAAGTATGGCTCAGTCCAGTTTGATTTTGAATTTGGGGAACTTAGATCAGACACTGGAGTTGCCCCAACCCTGGCAACTTTCCGAGTGAGGCTGGACAGGGCTCCGAGCAACGTGCTCTGGTTGCAGATGTCTCTGCTCACTGCAGGGGGATGGGACTAGATGACTTTTAAAGGCCTCTTCCAACCCAAACCAGTCTATGATCATGTTGAAACAAGTGTACTGTTATCAGTGACTTGCTTAAAACAAGCTCACACAAGTGTTCCTTATTCCTCAACTCACTGGGATGATCTGTGACAGTCTGAAATGTCTTTGTGTGTGAGTCAGAAGTTTATTGGATGGAGCCTGTTAGAAGTGTATAGGTTTGGATTAGCATCACTTCATAACAGACACATTGCAGGCCTATTGAACAGGTAGAATAACACAAGAGGCATATTATAAAAATTAAGTTATTTAAGCTTTTATTGCATTTGCAACAAATGAAGCACTCTTCACTTAAAAAACGCATCAGTGTTCAGTTTAACAAGTGTTCAGCTACTGTGTAAACCTTTTCATGAGCCATTTCTCAGTCCATCTCGTTAGGTACCGTAATTCTGTGGCCCAGCCTGCTTCCAGTAAATTGCCTCTCGGGCCCTGTGGCAATCTCACCACCATCCCTATTCACCCTCTTTCCGCTGGGAAGAGTCTGAAAAAAACGTGGTAATGGGAAAGATGACCAGTGTTTACGATAAGCTAATGGACAATCCAGCTGTTTTGATAGGTTGCATAGTCTTGGAGAGGGAAACCCTGTGCCTTAAAGACAAGGCAACGCCAATTATCCTCTTTATGGTAACGATGTTAGGAGATGTGTTTTCATCAGTGCTCGTGGTCATATTTAAATCCTCCAATCTGTCTTGTCTAAGTTAGTTACTGCAGAGGGGTCTAGTGGTTTTATATTTTAACTGGAGGAGATATCACTTGAATATGTGTTGAATTTGGAAGTCTGATTTGGCTCAATTAAAACATAATTAGGCTTTCTGTCTCCATTGTAGAGGCTGTAAGTGCTCTGGAGAAACGTTTAATGTTGAAGGCTGGCCTGCTGGTTTTGGCTGAAATGTAGATAGAAATATGCAATGCTCTGAGAAATTCCAGGACTCCCACTAGGTCAAAAATTTTTCTCTCTCAACTATAGCATTTCATCAAGTTCCCTAGTAACGTGCCTCCATCTATCATGGTCATTATTGCTTGGAAATCCACCAACTTTGTAATGAGCTGAGAGTATTTATTATATGTGCTGGATGATATTCTCTTAGTAGAGAGGTCTGATTAAAATAATTTCCATCCCTTCTGATTTCAGACTGCATCTGTGTTACATGCTCTTGTTTTATTGTAGGCTACATGCTTTGGAAGAGATCAGTTTAGTTACATGAGTGTTTGTCACTAACAGAATTAGACTAGATAATAATTTTAATTAACATAACATGGTATAGTATGTTCAGGACCCAGTCACTTAAATCTTGGCCGAAGCAGAAATTGGCTGTACTTTCAGAAGCGTACTTGGCATAATTCAAAACATTCTATACAGGAGATCTTAAAAATCCCTCAGCTAGTCATCTCATTATAACCAAACTAATTGGGAAATCTATGATAATGGCTCACTTCGGTCTATCTAATATTTAAATTTTTGTAAGAACTGTATTGAGCTGGTCTTTTTATGGAGTATAGCTTTTCTGGGTGGAACTACAAAAACCTTCACTTAGCCAAAGTTAAGATTTGCACTGCACCTGTTCTCTCTTCTAAAACTGTCTGATGGCATAACTGCAATCTCACAACGGACCTTTCTTGGCTTTGGCACAGTGTTTTTGAGCATGTTGTTAAACTGTAGTTGAACAAATTATTTAATGAATCATTTTCAACTGAAAGAATGCTGTGATTTGCATATAGAAACAAAAGACCTTTTCCTTTCTTACCACCACAGTCTAAAGATGTTGATGATGCAGTAACTTTGTAGTACAACGGGGCACTAATGTTCCCTGGAGTCTGTGTATTCAGTATTTTTGATCCTATGATGTGCTGAACCCAGGACTCCCCTTATTCCAGGATGTGCGTGATTCAGGCTGACTTCATGCATCTTCCCTCAGTGGCTTGATGTCCATTGCTTTGGGTTTTTTTAAATGAGAAATTTGGGAAGCAGAGGTAGAATATTCTGAACTGTGGGCCTCCCAGCAGCTTTTCCATGTGGCCTCATGTGGTGAAGTGTTGCCCATGCCCTTTTCAATACCCTGCCTATTCTGTCCTTACACAGGTGCTGTTTTAACACTGGGAGCTGTCTTTGCATCTTCATTGCTTCTTAAAGAAATAAAAGGTCTTAAAAAGTTCTAACTGTTGCAACTAGGGCATCAGTAAGTGCTGTCTGGGACCCAAGTTTCTGCAAATATTTGGGCACATTTGGTTCCTAATTCCTGTGGAATCCAAGGCATGTTAAGCACCTCAGTGGCTTTATGGAGCTGATCTGATGAGAGTTGCCAAAGGCTACACAGAAGTTACCTGCAGAGTTAAGAGTTCTCTGATGGGATCGTAACTCCATGTCCAGTGCTTTAACCACTAGAGGACACTGCCTCATTATTATTATTAGGGAAATTAACCATTACACACTTAAAATGCCGAATTACAGGGGTCATCTTTCTGTTGGCTTAATTTAATCTCAGATTTATTATTTTTTTTTTAATTTTATTTTGCACCATAACTATCCCCAGCACTGCCATATGCTCAGATTCTACTTTGAACTGACTTGGTGGCCAGTGAAAGATGGCTGTGCTGCCCTTCCTCAGGGGAAAGCAAATTCCTCATCTTATTGCTCAGCCTTGAAGAAAGCAGAGCAATGCTATAGAAGACCCTGCAATATTAAAAGCCATATATTGGTTGGGTGAACTCATCTGTGAGTGACACTTATAGTCTCTTTCAGGCTCTGTAAACTTTGCTCTCTGCTCTGAAGCACACCAAGAAGGACCATCCAGGAAGGTAGATCCCACCACACCTGTCCTGTGAGCAGCTCCGCAGGAATGCAGAGGGCAGCAGACTCAGGCCCATGTCTTTCATGCTGCCTCTTTCTCCCCATTCTGGACTTTCCTGAAAGGGCAGACTGGTGATAGCAGAGTTGATGTGGTCACCTCATGCTTTACTAGCATGTGCTGTGGCAGAAGCAGGAGGCCACCAAGTGACTGGTGCTTCAGACTTGTGTGTAGGTCTGAAACATGAAGGCATCCGGGGAAGAGCTTTGCTTCTTCTGGGAAGGGAAAGGAAGCAAGAGGGTACAATTCTTTTTCCAACTTCATCTCAGAAGTGCTTCAAAAGTAGGCTGTCCATCAAAAAGCATTTCTTTCTGTAGCTGGATCCAAACAAGAGAATATAGAGATGCTTCAGGGTCAATTGATAGAACATGCTGCAGCTTTCGCCAATCAGAGTATTTCATTGTAACCTAATCCCATGGTGGCAGCAGAAGCATATCTAGATTAAGTAATATGATTACATTCACAGAGCTGCTATAACGGTGAGGAATATCTGAATATAGTAGTAGATTTTCTTGTGTTAAATCCCACAACTTGTTTCCATTGCATCATGAATTTACTGAGTTGGGAAGTCATCTCATGAATGAGGTAAATATCTCTCCTCCAAAAGCTGCTTATTTTCTTGTACCTTTGTGCACCGTGTACAATGCAGATTGGAAATGTGCTGGGTGAAGTTATGGAACTGGCTCTGTTGAGTCACTGTGAATCACTGAGGTGTCTGAGTGAATTCAGCTTTGATAGGGTGGTGGTATAACCAGGAGCATTTAGTGACTGTTTTCATTAGTCAGTTCCTACACAGCATCAAAACCAGTGTACCCATGTGCATGGTATAAAAGCTGCTGTTGTCTGCAGCACACCTTGCTGGTTTTCAGCAGCTCCCTTCAGGATGACTGCTAATATTTGTTTCTGCTCTCTGTAAGTAGAAACTATCCCAAATACCCCTTTTATATGCAGAATCTGGTATTATATTAATAATGGAGATGCAAAGAACCTCATATAGCTTAAAAAAAAAAAAAAAAGTAATTGTCTAAAGGTAGATGAATGAAGCCAGCAACCACAACTGGCAGAGTCTGTTTCTGGAAGGTAAACGGGCACATTTTTCACTTCCTAGAAAGCATTTCTGTGCTTTAGTCAGAAAGTATCTTATGCAAATTTCTTTGCTGAATGCTGCCAGCGAGCACCATTTCACTTATAAATGCACAATAGCTTTATTAATTTCCGTTGTTAATAATTGTGGTGAATTCTTTTCTTGTAAGCTGAAGAGCTTTTCTGTTGTTTTAAGAACTGTTGTAGCGCAAAGGTCTCTCAAGGCTTGAGTTTGACTGAAAGGCAGCCAGATGGGAAACATATTTTTTTGACTGACAGATGCCTGGGATTTGTAGCCCTAAAGCTTCTGGTAAAGGCGGAGAGAGTTCAGAACACAATGGTGCTTAGAAAAAGGGAATGTCAAGAACAGGTAGCTAATAATTGTCCATGTATTTGAGGTATGTAGAACTTGATCACTTAAACATCTGGAGGCCCAAATCTATTACATAAACAATTATAAATGTAAATTGTTTTGTGTTTATTTTATTAGGAAAGCATTTGGGTTTGTCTTTAACACCTGCTATAAGACTGCACCAAACTCTTCTATGTCAAACTAGGCAATAGGTGATTTTTTTGCTGAGGCTGACATTTACTGACTAGGTTTACCTCTAGCTTTACCTCTCAGGCCTGTCTGCACACACAAACAGTTATTTGTGGTTTTGAACTTGAGCTAGCTCCTCCCTGGGGATGTTGCTTACAGGCTGAGCTAGTGCAGCTCCCCAGCTGCTAACATGATCTCTGTGCAGTTTGAATAATACTTCATGATGTAGCTACTCTCATTTAAGTGCAGCTTGAGTGCAGTGAGCCCAAGCTAAATCTGTGATGAAAACAGCTATAAAAATGGGTATGTTGAAGAGATTCTATACGTGTTCACAAAATTAAAAGAGAAACAATAAAATCACCCCACAAACACAAATGGGCAAGTCCCCCAGATCAGCACAATTTAATGGATGAGCTGCAAAATGCCAACATGTCACCCCCAAAGCAGAGCCGAGGAGGCAAAGGATGGTGCAGCAGCGGAGCTGCTCAGGTAGGTCCCATCACCAGCCAGCCCTGAGCATTGTGGACACCCTCGCACAGCCCATGTGGGGTCCTGGGGATGGATGGCTGGGGATGTGCTTTGAAAGCCTCCTTTCCTTTATGCTCTCATGAAAGCAGTTTGATTTCATTATGGTGATCAGGGTGGACAGACTAGGAAGAGGACTTGTGAATTGGGTCTCTTGGCAAGAGCTGCTAGAGAAAATTTATTCTGGGCAGCTTCATATCTGGAGCCAAATTTTAGAGGTGGCCTAACCTTTGATACCAAGAATTTTTGTCCTGTCTGGTTGGAAGTATAGGAGTAGTTCAAAGTAAGGGGGGGTAGAGAGACACAAGAGACTAGATGAATTCTAAAATGTTTTTCAGTTAAATTCTGCAGCACTTGCTGTTATTCACAGTCTCCTTTGAATTTCACCCTTTCAGAGTCAGATTATCTAGAGGCATTAAACTCTGATGATTAAATTCCATGTTAAAATCAGTAAACATATTCTTTATCACTAAATTACAGTGATGCTATATTAGACAGTGAAAAAATAATCCAAAAATTACTCAGTAATATTCTAGAAACTGTGTTAGGTGCCTGCCTTTTAATGTCTTCTGATATGTACTTTTTAAGTGATTTATCTGTGCAGTTATAAATTTCTCTTTTGCTTGGAATACAACAGAACTAGGTCTTTGATATTTAGATCCTCCTAATTGTTCCTGGAATTTTTCTTTGGATGGAGCATTTGGCATGGATGATACTTTGTGAAACAGTCCTGTGTCTGGATCTCATTCATCACAGATCTTGAAAAGAAATGTCTCTTGGCTTTCAGATATGGCCATGGAATTTTTCAGGGATGAATTCAAACTATAAAGTGCATGTACACTTAAATATGGGTTCTCTTTAAATATGCAGAGCTTATGTAAGGATCAGATTAATGTTAATGGTAAGTGTAAATTTAAAATTTATTACTACAGGCAATGGAATATGCACCTTTACACTGAGCTGGGTTTAAATGTGACAGCATTTACCAAATAAATTTATTGCCTTGAATTTAATTCTGTTCTGATCAGACATCATGAATGGAAACCAAAGTTATTTTTGTATATTCATTTCTTCTGTCAGCTGGCATGTGCTATTTCTCCTCCCAGGATTTTGCACTGGAGTGTTCAGCAGCTGCCCTACTGAGAGCATGGAGCAGACCCCATCTGGAGCTGGGATCCTGGTGTTTGAGCTTGGGTTGGGCAAAGGTAAAGCACAAAGACAGTCTGGGCCAGCTCACAGATTCCAAAGTGCAGCAAAAAAATAAAAAAGGGGAGGAAGACCAGAGAGGGGTCCTGGACTACACAATGTAATAGATTTTTCTGTGTCTCTGATCTCAGTGCCTTTAGTTCTGAAAAGGTGTTTATGAGTTGTGCTCTATCCCTCTGGCCTTCAGCAGAACTTCTTCTAGTGTGTAAAAATTAAGCTCGGACATCTATCATGTCAAGTTCAAGGCTTATCACTTTAACTGGAGCCAGTATTTGCTTTAGATATTTTGCTGGAATTATAAAGTAGGGTATTGGCTTGTATGAAATCAGCTGAGCTTGTATTAGCAAAGCCTGGCACTTCTGACATGGAGCCTTTAGATTTACGTAGGCTTTTGTCTTGGGCCTGACCTAAATCACCAGCATTTAGGGACAAGAAATGAATTAAGTCTTGTCTCCGTACAGACTAGATCCCTGGCCTCTGCTGAGTAGTGCACCATTAACAGAGCCAGCAGTGGTCATGTCTTTCCTGGAGACGATCGTAAATTGCATTTATTAATGGCAGATTATATAAATTTCAGCCAAGTCTTTATCAGCACTTAGGCCAGACACCAGATAAACAGTTGGCTGCAATTCTGCCCTCTAATAAAATTGTACATGAAACTTGAACTCAGTTTTGCAGTTTTAAACACTCTTAAAAAAAATGAACTGGTTCTTCAGTGGTGTAAACCAGTGATGCTGCCTGAAGCCAAAGCAAGTCTGCTGTGATCCATCTGCTGAGGATTCAGCCCTTCTTTACTGGTGGGAGAGTCGTGGCTCCTGCCCTGGCCCCTGCTGTGCTTGTGGAGGAGGGAGGAGAAGGAGGATGGGCGCTGCCGGGGAGGTCGCCCAAAGCCAGTGGTGGAGTCGGGAGGCCACCCGTCCCCAGAACGTGGTGTGCATCCTGCTATGCATCTCCTGGGCTTCGATGTGCTTCAGTCTTTCTTCTTGGAGATGAGTTTCTCTTTACATCTGGCTTGCCATTTCGTATCAGAAGGATGGGTTGTTTGCTGCCAGTTGCACTACAGGAAATTTCCTGCTGCTGGGAAGTGATTCCCAGCTTATGATGTGCCTGTGCAGCAGCTCAGGCTGCTCATCAGAGCTCCCAGGGACCATGCTCCCAAACTGAAGTGACAACACATGTAGCGTCAGCAGTTGTCCGGGAGAAAGAAGCATCTCCAGCCATGTTAGTGAGGGCAGCATTCGTGCTATTATTTATCCAGGTTGGTTTTTTTTTTCCAAGACTTTTAAATATTTTTGACATCTGCTCTCCATTATACAACAGTATAGCTGTCTTTTTAGCAAAAGAGACATTTTTCATGATTCCTTTCAAAGTTAACAAACACATTTTAAAGTACCCACAATAACTGCAAGGGATTTGCTTTCAGGTGATTTGGCCATACAACTGAATCCAACCACAACACTGCTTTCTGTTCCATGTCTACGTTTACCTTGGTCACAACTAAACCCAAGTTTTTATCAGAGTTCCTGGGTTTGTTTTTTATTATAGAAATACTTTGACTTCGTCTGGATGCAGGGCATGAAAATTCTGGCAGGAAATCTGAACCTTGCAGTACTTCATGTACTGAGTTTGTCGGCAAGCCTATTTTGTTTGCTCTTCATAGAGACAACACGGTTGCATTGGGGCTTTTCCCTTTCCCATTAAAGGTATCACATCTAGTTTTCTTCTTTTGTGCCCAAGTGGAAAAATATTTAAACTTTGAAGGGCTTTTAAGCAGAAGTAGCATGCAAGAGTTTTAAGACAGAGGTATGCAGTACTGAAAAGCTGACCACCGTTTCCCCTTTCATTTCCACATTGTATTCATTGTATTTCTTTCTCTGAAACACGAGAGCTGAGTGTAGGACTTAGGCTGCTTTCAGAAAGCAAGGGTGCTTTGAAGGAGAGGCTGAGGGTGCAGTGGCTGTAAGGGTGAGAGGGCACCCAGACCTAGGCTCATGTCTTCAGCACTTACCGCTGCTCTGCCTGCTTTTTCACATTAGGACAAGTCTTGCAGGCACATTTGGTTTGGGTTTTTTTGTGACTCACACTGAAACCCCGAGTCTGTTGAGAGTTGGAGATGCAGAGCAGGGAGAGGTGACAGTCTGGGGGATGCTCTGGAGGACAAAGAAGGGATGTTTCTGAACTCAATAGGTCCCGGGGTGTGTGTTTGTGTTGTTTGGTTTGGATTTGTGTGTTTTAGGAAATTGTTAAGCTTTTATCAAACTAGGAAGGGGAAACCTTTTCTACAGAAAATATTCTTCTCATAGGCATTGCAGATGTTTTTTGATACTTACAATTCTTCACTTCTTGTTTTGTATGTGGGAAGGATTTTCTAATTTTTTTTTTTTTTACTTTTAGTTAAAATAATTAAAATATTTAAATTTCTGTGTATTTTTTAGCAGTGCTAAAAGTTTATTAAGAAAAAAGAAAAAGGTCTATCAGCAATAATGTAGTTTTCTAAAGTACGCAAACTCTTTTGATCAGGTATGCTGACCTTGAGCTGTGCATGTGAGTTGGTGAGAGTATAACTGAGAAGTTAAGACAGAATGTTCTGCACCTCTGACAACTTCTGGAAGTGTGACACCAGGGCTTCCAACTTGTTTTGCTTTGTCTTATTTGAAGAGAAAGATTAATCAAAGGAACAAGTAAGAGCAAAAAACCAGGGGTCATCTGTAATAATATATGGTGGGCAATCTGTAACTATCCAACACCCTGCAAGCTTTAGAAACATGAAGAGCAGTGTCAGTGTCTCTTATATTAGCACTAGACATCTTCATTTTCAGCCACACGCAGAGTCCAGGCCTTGTTCTGTGTTCTCGACCCAGGAGCAGGAATTGCACGTTTTTACCCATAACATGTTTGTTCTGTTTCTCATTCTGGACAGTGGCCAGGTGAAGTGTTGGAGATGGAACTGGGGACATGCTGCTGACTGTTGATATTCTGCAATACAGGAAAACAGCTGTGGGGAGTTTTCTAAAAACTGTTGTTAATTAGAGGTACAGTAGCTGGCTTGTAGCTTGTCAGTCCCGAGAGTGATGGTGACCTGCTGTCAGAGCTCGCCTTCAACCTCCACTTCTCTAGACACTGCTCTTTCTCATCAGGGTTGAAATGGTTTGGTGCAGTTGACTTCAGGCACAAGACAGGCGTTGGTATGGGTTTAGGCCTCATCGCTCCACCTTCCATCTTGCAGTGACTCCAGAGGTCTATCCGCTCTGCACTAACCGCTCTTACAGCAGATCGCCCTTCTATGCTTCTAAGAGGTGCCAGAAACAGTTTTAGAGCTGTAAACCTTCACATAGGTAGAGATTGGCAAAGCTGTCCTGGGCCTGGGGACCTCGTGCCTGGCTCCTGGCAGAGCTTCAAAGACTCTTTCCAATCCAGGGGCAAGACCCCTCCCTGGAGGAGCACCAGGTGGACCAACACAGGCCCCCCTGGGCTTTCTGACTGGGAGAGCATTCATGCACACAGAGTAAGCCCTTGCTGAAGCACTGGAGGAAAAAAAACATCCTCTGCACTTCTCAGGGAGAAAATCCTACTGGCCCAGAAAGGCTGCTCCAGTGCCACCCACTCACCTGCTCCCCATGATCACCATGGTGCAGACAGGACAAGCCTGTCCTGTGGGAGCAGGAGGAGGAGGAGCATGAAGAGGCAGCAGATGAGTCATGTTCCCTTGCACTTACAACACGCTGCCGCTGCCACTGCTGGGGAGGGACTTTTTAGCAGGGCCTGTTGTGACAGGACAAGGGGTGATGGTTTTAAACTAAAAGAGGGGAGATTTAGACTGGAGAGAAAGAAGAAATGTTTTACGCTGAGGGTGGTGAGACCCTGGCCCAGGTTTCCCAGAGAGGTGGTCAATGCCCCATCCCTGGAACCATTCCAGGGGAGGTTGGACAGGGCTCTGAGCAACCTGCTCTAGTTGCAGATGTCCCTGCTCAGTGCAGGGGGGTTGGACTAGATGGTTTTGAAAGGTCCTTTCCCATGCAAACCAGTCTGTGATTCTATGAAACCAAAACTGCTGCTGATGCTGTTACTTGGTACTTTGTGTAATGTGCACCCCAGTAGTAGGGTTTGTTTATGTGCTGTTTTTTTTCACTGTGTGGATCGATTGCACAGCAGGTATCTGCTTTTATCTGCTCATGTATCTCTCAATGCAAATTTACCCTTTCTTGTTTGTCACCACTGTTACGTAGTCAGAGAGTGATAATTTTCTATTGTAGGAATTTCCTGGGGAGCAGGAGGCAGCCTTTCAAAGAAATGCAGGTTAGGGGTTTCTGAAATGCTGGTTTCACCTCTGGGGGGAAAAATTTGGTTTGTTCAGTTTCACTGTGGGCCTGGAGATAAACTGTATCAGAGCCTTCTTATGCCTCTCATTGTTTGTTCAGTCCTCTACAGATCCATGCAGGTGCTCACACCATTCACCAATGCACAGTAATAGGAACTTTAAGAACTGTGGTGTATTGTTTAAAGATTTCCTTTGAGTAAATATTGGTATTCTTCATCCTTCTACTGTTTCAGCCCCTCTGTGTACCTCTCACCAGGCATTGCAAGGTGGAAGTGATGGGTAGCCTGATGGATAACCAGCAGGCTCTGGCCAGTGGGGTCCCAGTGCCAGGTAATGCAAGCGGCAGGAAGGTGGCTCATTTGCCAACATGTCCTCAGTCCTGGAGGGTTCATCTCGTAGTACTACGGGCATGGGCACTGGAAAGGGCTTCTTCCAAGTGTTTGTGTGACTGAGGGTGGTATTTGACAGCTGCAACACTCAGGTTTGTGGTGATAAGACCTGTTGGGCTTCACTGCAGGGGCTGGTCTCACCTCTGGTTGTTGCTTGGTTGCATGAATTTAGCCCTGAGCTGGAGGCTCTGCCAATGGTGGAATCCTGTGTCCAGCTCTGCAGCAATTCACCAGGCAAAGCACCAATCCCAGGCTGGATCCTCTACCAATTGCACCCAGGGAGGGGCCACACGCACCCTCCATGAGCATTTTTCCCTGCTCAGCCCCTCAGAATGGAGACAAAAGGTTTCCAATGATGTTTTTGTCTTGTATTTTTCCCTGTTTGAGTTGCTGGAGGCTGCTGAGGGATGGATGATAGCTCCAACATCGTCTCTCACACCTCCTCACTCACAGGCGCTGCCAAGGAGGACTGTGAGGGCACTGAACATGATCTACTACCCCTCTCTCCCCACCCTGCATCGTGGGCTGGCTGCTGGCTGTGTGCATCTGGTCAATTCAAAGGGCTTCTCAGAGCAGAGGTTACCATTAGTTTTAGTTTACTCTTCTGTCTCTGTATGGATGTTTTCGTAGACCAACAACAGCTTGCTATCTTGCCAACCTTTTAATGGAAAGAAAATGCCCTGCTCCACTGCTACTTGCATTATTTCCCTGGTGCTTGACCATGGTGGCACGGGGGGGGTCTGCAGCCTTCTCCTGCAGGCAGCTGCTCACTGGCCATTGCCTGGCAGTGATTCCCCATCGCACCCTTGTCCAGCTCCTGGAGTGGATGGGGATACACCTCCCAGGGAAGGTGCCTGGACGTCAGCAAGCATCATTGCTATTGCTGCTGAAATACTTGCTTTGGGCCTCCACTCTTTCCAGCGGGCACCACTTTGTGCTCTCCTGCTCCTTCTGGCCTGGCCTGAGGCTCTGATTGCCTCTATGGTGTTTGCCCCCCAGAGCCTTCTTTGCTGAATGTCCCAGTGTGCAGGCATCTCTGCAGCATCTGTCTGAGTGGGGGTGCATCTCCTGAACAACTTTCTGATGTTGTATTTGGGGGATGCAAAACCACAGCAGGGCTCCACTCTTCCCTGCGGGACCCCAGCTGACCTGAGGGACCTGGCAGTCTTCAGGAATTCTTCCAGGTCTCCTCCCTGAGCTGCACCCCATGGCTCAGCCCTGGGGCTGCTGTATGCTGGGGCAAGATGGACATCACCTCAGCACAGGAATTTCTAGGCCTGTTGCTAATGACTGGTAGCCAGAATGCACAGGAAACCTCTAGCTGCATTTCAAAACACGAGATGCTCTGTTGTTTCCTTCCCACCATGGATTTTCCATCACCCCAGCCTTGGCCCACCAGCAGCCTGCCTGGATGTTCTTTCCCACTGCTCTTGGGCAGTCCTGCTGGTCTGGGTCCTCCCAGACCTCCTTCTCCTAGGGAAAGACCTTCAGATCAGTGAGTCCCCATTCCTCCTCATGTAGAAGCATGTCCTGGTGAGAAGTGATTCACTGAATTTGCACCAATAAGCTCAGTGACAACACAGCTGTTTCCTAAATGCTCCCAGAGTCTGCAGACTTTGTACCCAAGTTGCAAGCGTTTTGCTGTGGGATTCAGAGGAGGACACTGGTTGGGAGGGCAGCTCCTGCCACCCACAGACCCTGCCCATGGGACGTCCTGCAAGTGTGTGGAGCAGCAGGTCAGGGCTCGGCAGGGGCAGCAGCCATGGCGGGTACGTGGGCAGTGCAGTCAGGGGCAAAGTACTGTGTGTAATGCTGTGTAGGTATGTTTACTATGTGTGCAATATTATATATACATTTTAATGAAATATTGCAAGTGGAGACATTTGGGTAAAGTGTATTAATTTCAGAGTTAGTGGTAAAGATTTATTGCTACTGTTTTCCTGGCTTATTTATGATTCAAGAACGTAATACGTTATTTTTTCTTAATACCTTACACAACCAACCTTTGTGTCATGCAACTGTTCCTTTTTCCATAAGACTTTGCCTTTTGCTTATCCCTGTAACACCTACTTGGGGAACCCTTTTGCTCCAGACCAGGACTGTCCCTCCTGGGCATGGCTGAGGTGACTTGGGCACAGATACCTCTTCTCCTGTGCCATAGCTTCTCAGTGGCAAGCAGTGGTGGTGTCCCTGCAGAACTCCAGCAGCCAGAGAAAGCTGTCCCATGACCGAGTGCCAGAGCAGCAGCTCCAGCAGAGGAGCTTCTGTGGGCAGCAGCCTGACAGGAAACTCTTGCTGCGCTGAACTTTGCAGCCCATCATGTCAGTAGATGAAGTTCATTTTTCTGTATGAATAGTTTTTCCACGTTGCTTAGATGTGCTTTGGCCAGGGGTGTTCAGAAAGTAGTGGATGCCTGTCTGCCCTGTGGGGATGCACCAGGGTTTTCCTTTCCCTGGGTGCCCATGGGGACCAGGGGACCAGCAGGAGCCCAGCTGGAGATCCTATTCACAGGCAAGTGGTGTGGCCTCAAGGAATGTTGTGTTTCTCTGCAATTTACCTTCTCTGTGTGGCATGTTTCCCCCTTGGCATCTCCCATTACCACCTTTGCAACCACCCTTGCACTGAGTTTTCTTTTTAAAACCTCCTCTTCCATGATAGGACAAGAGGAAATGGCCTCAAGTTGCACTAGAGGAGGCTTAGATCGAGTATTATGAGAAATGTCTTCCCTGAAAAGGTTGTCAAGGCCTGACCCAGGCTGCCCAGAGCAGTGGTGGAGCCCCCATCCCTGGAGGGGTTTCAAAGCCGTGGAGACGTGGTGCTGAAGGACATGGTTTAGTGGTGACCTGGCAGTGCTGGGGT
Organism: Megaceryle maxima; assembly: GCA_024605025.1. NCBI lineage: Eukaryota > Metazoa > Chordata > Aves > Coraciiformes > Cerylidae > Megaceryle > Megaceryle maxima. Next base: position 55,887 of record JANHGN010019478.1, on the reverse strand, counting down.
AATGGCTGGACTTGATCTTGAAGGTCTCTTCCAACTAAAATGACTCGGTGATTTTATGAAGATGTGTAGCAGTGCTACTGAAAACTTTGCACGCCCATCCCAGGAGAGGAGAAGGGTGAGGGTTTCTTGCAGCCCCTTCTGGCTGCTGCTGCTCTGAAGGATGCTAGTGCTGGGCACGGCAGAGGACAGGGTGGCTAGCAGGGAGGCCGAGGAGGGGAGTGAGCTGCTCTAGAGGGGGGACAACTCCGATAGTAATAGAATAACTCATACAATAAAATGACACTTCGATATCATATCTTTTTGCTGACAAAATGATTTATTTCAGTGTTTTGAATCAGGTTCTTACTTAATTTAACAGTGTAATTAAGAGGTATGGAAGGCTAAATGAAAACCTGAATAACAATTAAAAAAAAGAAAAAAAGGCTGCTTCTCCCCATAGGCTGTGGATTTACCACAAAGTGAGTTTTCCAAGCAGAAAGGTTCTTGCTCCACTCCAGGCAAAGCCTAATTCAGTGCACCAGAAGGATTTTCACTTGAAACATTGCTGATGTTCTCACGCTGCCTTTCATTAGTAAAGATGGGTTGATTTCTTACTACATATGTTTGATTTTTGTTTGGAAACAGTAGGATAAAAAATGTGCCCACTGTGAAGATTTGGTTCGCAGAGGTCAGTGTGTTATTTCAGCTGGAAAAGTTGCATGTTCGCAGCAGATTTCCCAGATGAAAATCGGTACCTGTGTGCATGCCACTGGAGTCGGGGCTCTCTTTTAGTGCAACACACTGTGCCAAGCTGCTAGACATGTTTTGTTTGGTTTGGGGTTTTCACTGACTCTTACTAGAGTGGCCACCCAGGGTGTGGGACATCCTGGGCAAGCTTTTAAAAATGCATAAACCAGATTTGTTGGTTATCCCGAATCAAATCAAAAACAGCCCAGTGATAACGTAATCCTGGCTTTGTACATGTAAGTGACATTTGGAGCTTTCCACTGCAACGAGCATAGAGCAGTTAAACTTCATGTTCAGCTCCAGCACACAAGTGTGTGTTCTGGGGGGGGGTTTGTTTGTTTGTTTTGGTTTGGTTTTTTGTTTGTTTGTTTTTTATCTGAGTCTCTCTGCCCTTTTCTGGTGGTGATGTTTTTCTCCCCCTCAGGACTGTTCTCTGCTAAATACCCTTTCTGCCACTGCTCATCAGCATGTCCTTGGTGGGAGGATGCTGGCTACAGAGGTGTAGAGAGCTCTTGCTGCCAGGGTGCAAAGATTTGGTCTGAGATCCGGGACAGTTTTCTCTGAGCCATCCAGGTCACAGGCAGAGTAAGATGGCTATGTAGCATTTCCCAGTCTGTTTTGTGTGTTTCTGTCTCTTGCTGCTCATAGTAAATAGCTATGATTACAAAAAATAATTAGATGTTGCTTGAAATATTTGGACCTTGTGATAAAAAATTATCACATTCTCTGCAGAGCTTTTTTTTTTCCTCTAAATGGCAAATTACTCTTCAATTTTCATTTTTCTTAGACATCACCATAAATTCCTCCATGGTGCCAGAGGGGCTGCTTCTCCACAGGTTGCCCAGCCTCGTTCATCAAACACATGTGGCCAAGTACATGAGGTGGAGGCTGGATATAGAAACACAGAATGATTCAAGTTGGAAGAGACCTTTAAGATCTTTGAGTCCAAACATTAACCCAGCACTTCCAGGTCACCACTAAAACGTGTCCCTTAGCACCACACCTTCATGGTTTTGAAACCCCTCCTGGGATGGGGACTCCACCACTGCCCTGGGCAGCCTGGGACAGTCCTTGACAACCCTTGCAGGGAAGGCAACCTCACATCTGACCTAAACCTCCTCTGGTGCAGCTTGAAGCCATTTCCTCTTGTTCTATCACTTGTTCCTTGGGAGAAGAGACCAACCCCACTTGTCTACAACCTTCATTCAGGGAGTTTTTGAGAGTGGTGGTCTTCCCTGAGCTGCAGACACTGGACAAACCAGGCATGCTGCCATCTTCTGAAGTGGAAATTGAAGCAGAACAGAGCATCAGGTAAGTGGCAGTGTGTAATATGGGCACTATGGGCCAGCTCCTACAGCTGCCCCTTTTCTTGGTGCCACTGTTAATAATGGCATTTGGCTGGGCCTGTCTGCAGGAGGAGGTGCTGCAGGAAGCCCTCTCATTGAGGAACTGCATCGTTGCTTTCAGGAAAAATCCCACTGTGAGCAGTGGGAGGAGGAGCAGATGTGCTGGAGCCTGGGTCAGAGATCTCCTTTCTTCTCTCAAGAGCTTGGGGGAGCTTTTCATGGGAGAAAGGAAGAGGGGTCAGGCAGCTTCTACAGCACTCCTTCAGATGCTGGAGAAGGAAGAGGAGGAAAAACAAGAATGAAAGGATGCCCAGTAACTAAGTACTCTCCTAATTTCTCTCCTGTATAAATGGTTCTCTGATGTTTTCTCCACTGCCATCATCCTTCATCTCCCAGCACGTGGAAGGAATAAATGGGGTCTGAAGATTGATAAAAGAGCCCACGGTGCTTTCCCAGGGAAGAGGAATCCTGAGATTTTCAGAGGAGATGAGGGACAGAAAAAAGGGTTGAGAATCTGATGTAATGGCTGAGGGACCAAGGAGAAGAAATAAGATGGGAGAGAAAAGGCTTGTGGCTCTTAATTGGAGGACAAGCAGAGGAGACTAAAAACTGTAAGAGCTTGGCACCTCCTGGACACTAGACAGCTGGCCCCTAAAGTTGATTTCTGCTCAAAGGGCATCTGCAGCCTGAGTCCACCCAGCACTGGTACTAGGATCAGCATAAAGAAAACTGGAGGTTAGTATAGAAAACTACCTAAATATTGCTGTATGTTTCCAGCAGGTTTTGCAGCCTCTACTGAGCACCATGGTTGTAGTTGTGCTGTTCCCAGACAACAACCTGATGAGTTCAGAAGGAGCTAAGGATGTCTGTGCAAGGTCCAGCTGCCATGTGGTCTGCAGTGTGGGCGGTGAGTGGGCACTGTCCTTCTTCACTGATGAGAAGTGGTGGGTCAGGCTGGGTGGAGAGATGCTCCATGTCTGCCTGACATCAAAGGAGTCCTGAGAGAGTTTGACTTGTGGTGGTGATCCTCAGCTGCTGCAGACTTCTTCCTACTCTACTTTTGGGGGCTGATACAGGGAGGATGCATCAGCTGAAGTCATATTGGGTGGATATTCTGGATGTGGGTACTTTCCATAGTTAGTGTGGTTCTGTATCAATAGATCTCTCTGAGGGGAGGTTAAGGACCATTTTAATCTTGCTTGCTGCTGATGAGAAAGCAGAGTATTGGGCTAGAGCTATAGCTTTTGAGGAGCGACCAGTTATAAACAGACCCAGGAAATGAGGAACGTGGCACCACTTTGCTTTGGAGCCCAGCCCCAGACCAGGATGCCTGGAGGAACCTTTTCAACAAAATCTATGGAGTTCGTTCATACAGCAAAAGATTTTCTGGCCTTATCTAGCCTTACTTATTCACCACACCTCTTAATTTCAAAAATCATTATGGGAGCACTCTACCCATGCTGGAAGGTCCATCCTTCCCCTGCTACTCCTCTGCAAGAAGATGCTCTTTGTCTTGCTGTTGTATGGTGGGTCTCCTGGGTCCCTACCACTGAAGAAAAGTAAATCTGCTTACAAGAAACAAACATCTTTGTGTAAACTACAGATATGAGCTGCCAATTTCATGTTCTTCCAGCACAGAAACACGTATTTCCCCCACCGTAAAGCTCTCTGTTAACAGCAGCCACAGTACAGCTCTAGGGGTGTGTAGTTATGAGATCATGTCACTCAGGAATAGAAAGCACCAGACTATGTCCCGTGTCTTATAAATACAGATGTGTGATGATTATCTCATGATAACCATCTGAGTTCCTGCTGTAATGATACTCTTAATACTTTATCCTTCAGAAATTTTTAGTTTGGGATCACCCTGTGCTTGGAGATGGAGCATAGTGCTGCTCTCAGGGTCTGCTCTGTGAAACTGAGATCCTAGTGCTGTGTATGCCACAAAAAGATGTAGCTGTGATGTGTTTCTGAGTTCAAATGATGTGTATAACCAGAAAGTCAGATAATTTCTAGTTGGAATGGTGGGTAGTAATGCTTAAACCACTAATGTCACTAAATATGGTTGCATGAGATTAAATAAGAATACCCTTATTGTCAACCACTTGGTTTTTTTATTGCTAGATAATATGGTGATATATTACTATAGCTCTTGCCGTATGTTTCTTCTGTTTATATGTTTATCATTTAGGCTCTAGGAGAGCTGCAGCAGGAGTGGAAGCACATGGGGAAATGACTCACTTCCCATGGGCTAAACGTGGATTTCTTGACCCAGCAAACCACAGGAAAACTGATGTGAAGGTGTGGAACGTTTGTTACTTGGGGAAGAGAATGTCACAGCAAAAGACTACTTCAAGTCTTGTCTATTTTTTAATAGACTAGTAGGCTCTGAAGTAAGTGTGAAGAATTTTTACTTATTGTTGTGTTACAAAAGGTCAAGTATGCTAAACACCTTCAGCTGCAAATGATCTAAAGGATGATGCAGTTGCTGTCCATCTCTGCCCTGCTGTCTCCTGATAGGAGGGCTTGAGCTCTGAAATGAGGAGCTGGGTGAAGTTTCAAGAGATAGCAAGAGGCTCCTTTTTCCTTTTGCTTCTTAAGAGCTCCTCCCCTGTTCCCACTAAAGGTCCAGTACAAGCACTGTTGGATGTGGCTTCCAGTTGTGTGATGTCTTCTTCCCAGACTAGCACTGAAATGGCAAAGGCCCTGCTGGAGGGACCTCCAGAAGCAGCAGGGTTTGTACTCTTTGTACTCGTGTCCAAGTAAAGCCCTGGGTATATAAAAGCTTTTCTCCTCGGCAGTAATGTTCACGTTCACCCAAACTACTCTGAAGCAAAGCTTACTTCAAGGATTGGTTTAATCTCTGTGGGCTTCCAAGAAATCCTGCTTGAAAGCTGCACTGGGGGACTGCAGCGTGTGCAGGGGAGCCTGAAGTGTTCCTGTTCCTTCACAGTTTTAGACTGAGCTTGGAAAACACATACCTCACTCCTAAGGGACCTTAATGTCAGGCAGTTTTTCCCCTTTTGTTTTCAGAGCTGGGAGGGTAGGAAGGAGGGGATTTGGAATGGTAGTGGTGGGCAGCTTTGCCTCTGCCTTACCTCCAGCTGCCCCTACCTTGCAGGAGCTTTGCAACTTCTCCCCATGAAAATATCCCATGGAAAATCCTCTGCTCCTGCACAGGACTCAGAAGTGATGCAAAATCTCCCCCCTTTTCTCCCTTTCCCAGAAATCCAGCTGTGTGTCTGGGTTTGCACGCAGGCGCCCGCCAAGTTTCATCCCAGAGATAGATTTTTACACCTGACTTACAACCTGCTGAAAGAATTTTATTATGGAAGCAGTGACATAACTTTATAGTAATGTGAATACACTGCTATAATGCTGGTGGTTTACAACACTTTTATGAGGTGTGTAGGTAGGAGGTGACATCCCCAGCACAGGCATAGCTAGCACTACCTGGCTGGGACCCTTCCATTGAGGAGCCAGGTGGCTTCATGGTGCCTGCTTGGCAGCCATGGTGTTGGAGGGTGTCTTGTGCAGCAGACCTGGGACCTGCTAACAGGATAACGACATGGGCAGAAATAGGTTAAAGCAATCAGCAGGAGCTCTGCTGCATGGATGGATGAGAGCTTCCCATAGAGATCATGTTCACCTGAAAGCAAAACATGACCCCTGAAAAGCTTGCAGGTTTTTCTTAGCCCTGAAGTAGAGACAAGAAAAACAATTTTCTAGATGCTGCTATTGATCAACTTCAGGTAAATTCAATAGAGCTCCTACTTAGCAAATTCCTGCCAAAAAACCCCACAATCACATAATTGCAGCATGGTGAGGGTTGTAAGTGACCACTGGGGATCATCTTGTCTAACCCCCCAGCTCCAGCAGGGTCACCCAGAGGAGGGTTTCCAGGATTGCATTGTCCAGGCAGGTTTGGAATCTCCCCAGGGAAGGAGACCCCACAACCTCTCTGGGCAGCCTGGCCCAGGCTCTGACACCCTCAGAGCAAAGAAGCTTTTCCTTATGTTCAGATAGGGAAACAAAAAAAAAAAGTCATTAGCAAAGGAAGAGAAGAGTGTCTGTTCTGTTTATAGCACGGACCACTGGCATCTGAGCCTTGTAGCAGTGGTTTTCTGCTGCCATGGGCCATGAAATGAAATGTTCCTGGCTGGCGCAGTTGTGTATGAAGGAGCTAGGACTCCTCTGAACACTTGAATTCCACTGCAGCGTCTCTGGGGATCAGGTTTTAATTAAAATGTAAAACTGTGTCTGCTATGATCTTGCATTATTGCTATTAAGAGGATAAAATTTTCCATTGTAATGTAATTTCAGTAGAGACAGAGTAATAGCTGAGGAGGGGTTGGTGACAAGAATGAGAAGTTTTGGCTATTCCCATATAGGTGGCATACAGCAACCAACTTGTGTTGCAGAACTTGTAAAGATGAGGTGCTGTTTCAATGTTGAAAAAATCTCTTTGTGTTACAGCACTTAGAAAAGAACAAATACACCTTTTCGAAAACACCTTGTTGTTTCCATCGCACATACCACTGCTGTGTGAGACAGCTGCCTCTGCTTCAATATTTTTTCAGTTACTTGATTTTCTGAAATGATTGACTCAGAAAACTATAGCCCAAACACAAATATGAGCAAACCAGCAGCTTCTATTCTATATCTAGACCTATTTCTGCAGAGTATCACTCCATAAAACCACACAGATGGGTTCTATGTCCAGTAGAGTGATACATCTGGAACAAGCATCTAATTTATGTAGAAATGTGACTAAAGAAAATAAAAACTCGGGTATTTGGGGTACTGAAATGGTATTCCTGGAGAGACTGGTGGCTCTAAAGGAACTGGAAGTCCCAGAAGATGGTAAATGGCCATTTTTAGAGAGTTCACAAATGTAGTCTATAGGGTGAAAGCAGGAAACAGGGCCCAAATTTGAAACATGAACAAAATAAGTGTTTTTTTAAAAACCTCTCTGGGTCTTTGATGCTCTCCTCCATTACTCCTCTGATGGTCTTACAAGCTGGTGAAGACCAGATGTAACACAACTGGGTGGGAAATGGGCAACAACACCAGCAGTATATTGGATGTAGGTATAACAATTTCAATTATTAAATTTTTTAATATTGAAGACAAGGAGAACCTGTAAACCTACTTTAAATGTTACATATTAGTTAACTGAGACAGGAATACTGTCCAAATCCAATTTTTTATTTTCTAATTGCTACTGTTAATTAGAATGGCAAGGTATGAAATTGCCTGAGTAGATCAATGAATAATTTATTACTGCTTTTTTAATTCAACAAACTTTTTTCTGTCTTTTTTTTTTTTTCTTTTTAAGCAGAGATTTGCAAAGTGAATGCAAACAGCTAAATAAAGAAAGGTGCCAGTGCCAGCAAGTGCTTTGATAGGGTTTTGAAGAACTGATACCTGTTTTTACACTTTCCGTGTAGGACTAAGTTTGGAGAAGGGATGTTAATGCTATCTTGGGATGTTCAGTCAAGGCTGATTAATCCTGTATGCTCCTGCCATTTTTCTGCATTGGCATTCACGTTTCCATGCTCTATGCTGGGCTGCTGTACATGTGTTGAAGATGAGCAGAAGTTTCTCATGTTGCAGGGGACTTACGGGCTGGTGGGTCTGCGCCGTCTCTTGGCACTGCTGCACCAGAGTAGATCCTGAGCTTGCTACAGTGGTGTTTCAGCTTAGTCACTTGCCTCTATTGCAAATACCAAAGCAATATCTGCTGTGTACCAGATAATTGAACCGTTTTGCTGATATTTTCCCAAATGCTGGTGGAATAAGTAGTCTAAAAGGTTGAAACAAAGAAACAAAAGAAAATTATGGTTATTGCTTCGGGTTGACATTGTTTTCCTTCAGGAGACCTAAATGAAGTAAGTTGCCATTGCAACGAAGGAGAAAGGAGGTGTTTTTGGAAGGTTTTCACCAATGGGTTGTGAGAACCACAGTGAGCCTGCCTTGGCCTCAGTAGGTGTGGGAAAAGGTGGAGGAGTACAAGCAGCAACTCCTGCGAAAGCCCTTTCCTTGTCCATGCAACAGCAAGTGGAAAACCAAGAGGGTGGATAGTGCTGCAGGGTCGAGACAGTTTGGGATTGCAGCCTTCAGTAAATATAACCAACTAATGCTGCAGTGTCAGGTTCATAACAAAATAGCAGCAGAAACTGATTGTCTTCACTCTGAACCAGCTCACACTAAATCAGCGAAGATGGGACTGGGGAATGCAGAGCTTCCACCCTGAGACAGGCATGGCCTCTGCATGGAGAGCTTATCATAGAATCACAGAATTGTTTGGAAGGGACCTTAAGGATCATCTAGTTCCAACCCCTCTGCCAGGGGCAGGGACCAGGTTGCTCAGAGCCCCATCCAATCTGGTTTTGAACCCACCAGTGATGGAGCATCCACAGCTTCTCTGAGCAACCTGGGCCAATGTCTTGCTACACATCATTGTATCAATATTGCATCCTCTGTCATCTATTAACTGAAATGTCAAAAAAAATCCCCAAACCAGTCAACCAACTTATGGAGTGTCCAGGGGTCTCAAAGGTTATGCCAAGCCTTCATATGTGAGTTGATTGAATATCTTGGGGAGGTTCTCAGGCAAAGACTCAAAGCAGGTGAGTCAGGATTAAACCATACTTGAAAGCTACTTTCTAAAATGGTAAGAAATCAAGTGAATGCCATATATGTGTTTTTCTCACTGAAACCCATGTGTATTTCAGGAGATCTCTAGAGTGCTCCTTGCTGTAGAAAAATCTTTAACTCTTGCCATATTTTCACATGTATATAGGCACAAACCACCATATTTAAGAAAGACTGTATTTTAAACAAGCTTTGCATCTTTTACTGCAGATCCTAGAGCTTGTTTACTTAAGTCTCCCTGTATGGGGAAAGAAAAATACTGTACATATGTACTGTGGTATTACAAATATTTATTCTTTTAACTCCACTTCTCCTATGGCTTCCTTCCCTGCAGTCACACCAGCAGTTCATCTGTTTCCAGTATAATGCAGTGTCTTTGGTCAGCATTTTCTAAATTTATTTAAAATACAATTCTGTTTGCTTTCAGTATGCACATACAAGAATATCTCTAGTGACGTAGTTATGTAGTGTATGTACACAGAGAATGCAGTATGAGATCATGTGCTTTGCCCTCTTTTGTTGACAGGAAAGGTGGATCATCTGCTTACATAGAGGAGAAATACAAGGGGAACAAAATGAATACTGAGGTTTGTCACAGGCTTTGATAGCCTATGAATTTTTCAAAACAGTGACATAAATATTTTCCAGTAAATCCCTGAAGCTTTGTTTCAGAGATTTCTCCTTGACAAAATACCTAAGGTTGGAGTTCATGGGCTCTTATCCTCTCCAGTCTGCCTCCGATTCTGTGCCACAGTCTTGGCTGGTGGTCTCAGACACTGATTCTGTTGATCTTCACTAGTTAGATATCCTCACACCCTGTTCAGGGACTCTGTGCTATTGGGGACCAGGCTTAGTCTTTGATTTTTCTGCCATAATATTTTCTTTCCTTCCAGAATTTCTCCCCGTTTCCTTCCATATCTACTTTACTGATCTAGAAGAATATACTGTGGTTCCCCTGGTCATCTGGGCAGCTGCTCACCTCCCAACGAGGACGAACTACTGCAAACACCCCAGAGACACAGGATGCTAAACACCCAAAGAGCTCAGTTTGTTTGACTCAATGGTCTGTGTATGTCAGAGGGTCTAAAAGATCAGCTCTTTGCTGCAGGGAAGTTGCAATTCATTTCTGTAGCACTTTTCTGGCAGCACAATAGGTAATAACAGGAGAAGTAGAAGTCCAGCTTCGTAATTTCTAGTAAGACCAGAATGAAAATAATGGGGAATTAATTTGTTTCTTAACATGTGAATAGGGAATATTTTTAATATCCAGCATGATTAATTTACAAAAAAAATCGGAATAGATTAATTATACATACATAGCATTTCTTTTCCCAGATGATCATTTAACCAGATAACTATGCAAACCCAACAATTACAGCAGCATTTCCACTGCTCTAATAATGCTCACTGGTGTTCCAAACCTCGGCCTGCTCAGCCAAATGCTGGGCCATGCAGCAGCTGCATTTAAACAATATCATGTAATGACAAAGTACTGCGCATGAAAGCTTGGTAGTGGCTCCTTTGCCAAAGGAGTTTTGATTCAGAGCAAGATTTCTATCAAACTGGTGTTTTCTCACTTCCAGAATCTTTTCCTATTGACAAGTAATGGCTGAAGGATGAGGTTGGTTGTGACCTATTTTGTCTTCAGTTCTCAAGTATGGTGTCACTGAATGATCCTGTGAAGTAAGTCTTTGGTTTCTTTCCAGTCTTTAGTTTTTCTCAAATATTAATCTGGAGACTGCTTAATTCCTAGCCCTTCTGCTGTTACTTTTAGATAATTCAGTGGAAAATAACTGCTGTCCAGCCTTAAGCTGATCCCTTCTCAGCTTCAAGGTGCAAATAGAAACTTTTTCCCCTGCTCCTTCTGTTGGTCTGTGGTGACACTGATTTCTTCTTGAGCTGGCAGTGAAGGCTGCCAGCCTGTGCCAGGGCACAACCCTTTCCTAGTCCTACCTTGGCAGCAGGAGTGGCTGCTGGACTTGTTTTGATGGCTGTCACCATGGCAGAGCCCAAGTGATGGGCGCAAGAGGAATCTGTGATGGTTTACACAGGTCATGTTTAAGCACACACTTATTGCAGTCTACCATAGCAGTGAGGCATTTATGAATCTCTGTGTAACCAGTTGCTTGGTTATTCTGTCCTTATTTTTACTTGTTAATAGATTCCAAGTCTACAATGGTTTTGATGCCTGCACTGTACCATGTGCCTGTTCAAAACCTAGGCTGGTTTTGATGGACTTGTGGACTTGTGGGAAGAGATGGTGAGTACACGGCTTCCAATCATAGAATTGTTTAGGCTGGAAAAGACTTTTAAGATCATTGAATCCAACCATTAACCCAGCGCTGCTAGGTCACCACTAAACCCTGTCCCTCAGCACCACCTGGATTCTGTGTTTCTCAGCCACAGCCGTGTTTTAACGGGGCTCCTTTGATTCTTCTTCCAGTGGCTATAAACACCAGAGTTTACTCAACTTTTCTATTTTCATTCTATGTTTTTACAATTAACTATATATTTTACCACTCAAAGTCTTGCCTAATTGTCGGTCCTGCTGTAGGCCTCATCCCTTTTTGGCATAGTGGGAATGTGCAGGGTTTCTGCTGAGTGCCTTGATACTTGTAGGTCTCGTGTTTAGGGTGCTCATGCAGAGCTGTGCTCATGTTGGAAGTTAAACTTCTTAAAGATCCTGCAAGGTCAGCCATGAGGATTCCACGTTCCTCATGGACCTACAGCTGTTGAAAGGGAGACAATCCTCAGCGGACAGTCTGATGATACAGTGTTAAAATACCTGCCTTTCCCCAAGCTCTAGTAATCTTCTGTGGTTCAGCTGAACTACCTATAGCTAAAGAATCATGTGTGAATTTGCATTTTCAAAGGGAAAAGTATTTTCCTGTGAAGTTTGACTACACTTCCTTAGCGACAGCAGACCATTTGCTTGGTACTGGCTTGGCTCGCCTGAAGCACTATTGGCTTTCACTGAATGTCCACGTTCGTGTTGTGACTGTTGAAAAGTTATCAGAGAAGCTGCTCAGTGTTTTCCGAGTAGCTGTTTTAAACTGGCTGCTAAATAATGAGCAGAGGTCTGCTGTGCTGCCATTTTTGGTGAGGTTTCAAATGGCCTATTTTTGGGCTATGATGAATTTTAATAATTGCTGTAAGTATGCCATTAGTCAAAATGAAGCAGAAAGAAACCCAATTATTGAACTAGACTGCTGTGACTGGAATCTATAGCTGATATATTAAAGCCCAACTGTCATGCTTAATAATTGACTCAACCCGCTAGCAATTCTGGAAAAGAAAGTGAACATTAATAATGAGTTAACTGATCATTATTTCCTTTTCCCCATACCATTAGAACAATATCCTGCAGTATATCAATTAAGCAATACAATAACTTTACATCATATACGCTGTCTGCTTTCGCCTGTACTTTTCTACCTCCTGTGTTCCCAACCCCACTTTTATGTAATTACTGCTTTTTTCAAGGTCTCCATTTGCTGCCTGAGTCTGCATAAGCGTTGAGGGAGCTGTCACAGGATGCAAGTATTTAACACATCCATGTTTTCACCTGAACAAAGAGGAACGATCCATGTTCAGACAGGCCCACGCCTACTCAAGAGTACTTTTTGTGCATTCAGTCTTTGAATTGCCTAGCCTGCTTTCACAAAAAGATGGTGAGGCAGAAACACCCAAATGAAACGATCAGCATGTTACAACATCTGAGCCTCTCTCTTCTTAAGCTCCCAGTGGCAGATCTCTCTCTGCGTCAGGTCTGAAGTGACTGCTGCTGGGACAATAACAGCGATCAGCTCCTACAGCTCAGACAAACCCCTCTCTGCTCAGGGGCACTGCCTGTGTTGTGGCTGGAAGAGGAGTAGCTTTTCTGCTCTCCTGACCTTGCGGCTTGTCTTGAAGTGCAGTTGGTTCTGTGTGCAGTGCCTGGTGCTGAGAGTGTGTGGGTACAGCTCAGGTGGCCAGCAGTCTCTGCCAGGCAGGGCAGAGCTGGCTTCCAGGGGTGGTCAAATCATAACTCAGCCCAGCTCACCAACCACCTGAAGTCAAAATCTTCCCTCCCTAGGCTTAGATGTGCTCATCTTTCAGTGGGTTGTGTGGCAAGCGTGGGCCTCAGACAGCTCGGGAAGGCTCCTACCCATGCTGAAAGGTGCACTGATATTGCCTGGAAAGCCCACCTGTGGCACAGTGGCTCTGTGACTGTGATTTTCCAAATTATTTTAGAAATAAAATCGGGATTTTTTTAGTGGTAAATGTTCTTGCAAGGAGGAGGGAAAGGCTTTTCCCTCAGGCACAAATTGGAGGTACCTCAAGGGAATAATTTTAATTTGGGTCTTACCTCCTGCTTCTCAGCAAGCTCTGCCCAGCTCATCTTGCAGCTTTGCAAAAATCACTATTTTGGCTCTGAACTTGCAAGGGAATCTGAGAAACAGTAGAAATGCTGCACAAATTCAGAATATTATCTGAAGTTATCGCAAAGATGATGATTCTCTGGTCTTTGCTGAGGGAGAGGAAAGCTGAATGCAGATGGCAGAGAGCTGTCCTCTGAATTATTCAGAGTTCTTTGGTGACCACCAGAGACATCAGGATAAACTAGATCCTTTTGTACATTTACCTTTTTGTTTGATTTTGGTTTTTATTTGAGGATGAGACTGAACTCTCCAAACAAAAACCTGGACTTAATGACATCACTAAGAGCTTATCAAAAATGGGGTAGTGCCCACAGCTGATTACTCATCCCCTGGGGCTGGGTGGACTGATTTCTTTTTGCTCTTGCTATTTATGATTAAAAAGCTGAATGTACAGATGCAGCTGTGTTTGAGGGATGGCTGAACTTCAAAACCACATTTGTTTTTTCACATCCTACAAAATGGCAGCATGTACTGGGGCCAGAGCATTCTTGTATTTACCTTTGCTATTTCTTCATCTTCTGTCCCTTACTCACATCCAACTGTGGGCAGGCAGTAGCCTCAGGTGGGAAAGCAGACACCCGGAGGTGTGAAGCCAATTCATCAGGGTCAGATATCAATCATCAGGATGGAGAGCTCAGGCCTGTTTTGGAGTGTTGTGGAGCTGCTCATGTGGTGTTTTGGAGGAGCCCTGCTGCAGGGCTACCATCGCCAGCATCTCCCTGTGCCCCTGGCCCTTGCCTCCTGCCCTTCCCTAGGACTTCTGACAGGGTGCAGTCTGACAGCACAGGTTGGAACCCCTGCCCCTTCCTCCCTGTACTTACAGTTAGTTTTCTAGACCATCACTAGCCTCTTTGGGCTAACGCTGCCAGGCTCCTCTTGCAGGCTCAGTGACAGAGCTCAGTATGATTCAGAGAGGGGATGAAGCTAATCCAAAGGCTTTGCCAGATGGAGACTTACACTTTTTTTATGGCTTTCTTTTTATAAGATAATTTTACATTTAGTGGTTCAAGGAACAGTTCTACCATAAGTGGTTCTTGAGAGGGTTAATTAAAGGGGAATATGTAGACAGACATCAGATAAAAAGGACTTTACCAGTACATTTGTTAGTTATCAAAGTAAATCAAGCCCAGAAAGCCCCAGCTGTATCCTGGGCTGCATCAAAAGTAGCATGGGCAGCAGGTCAAGGGAATGGATTCTCCCCCTCGACTTCACTGTTGTGACACCCCACCTGGAGCACTGTGTCCAGCTCTGAGAACCCCAGCACAAGGACATGGATCTGTTGGAGCAGGTCCAGAGGAGACTATGAATATGATCTGAGGACTGGAACCCCTCTCCTGTGAGGACAGGCTGAGAGAGTTGGGATTGTTCAGCCTGGAGAAGAGAAGGCTCCAGGGACACCTTATAGCAGCCTTCCAGTATCTGAAGGGGGCCTACAAGAAAGATGAGGAGGGACTTTTTACAAAGGCCTGTAGCGAAAGGTTGAGGGGTGATGGTTTTAAGCTGGAAGAGGGTAGATTTGGATTAGAAATTAGGAAGAAGTTCTTTACTCTGAGGGTGGTGAGACATTGGAACAGGTTGCTCAGGGAAGCTGTTGATGCTCCATCACTGGATGTGTTCAAGGCCAGGTTGGATGGGGCTTTGAGCAACCTGGTTTAGTGAGAGGTGTCTCTTCCCATTGCAGGGGTTTGGAATGAGATGATCTTTAAGGTTCCTTCCAACCTAAACCATTCTATGACATTAGGGGACAGGCAGTAAAGAATGCTCTCATCCTGGAAAAGGCTGTTGTGCCTGCAATAAAGGAAGTGATGAAATACCAGAAAAACACCTAGGCAAGAAGTTGTTCTGCAACTTCAGAAAAAAGAATGAAAGAAATCCTAGGGGTTATGCATTGGTTGTAGTGCTGAGGAAGGAGGGAGTGCTGCTTTTGGATGTGGAAGAGGCATCAAGGTATCTGTAGAATGAACAGGAAAAAATGTTACTTGTATTTAAAACATTCTTTAAATCTGAAGTTACCTATACTCCTATTCCAATTTGGAGCAAGTAAATGGCTCACTGCATTGAAGGATATTTACCCACTAAGTTTCTTTAGATAAATCCCCCTGATACCTACGTTATCTGACACTTTATTTTTCTATATTTAACAGGAACCAAAGTACAAGTCTCTACTCCAGGAACCATTGCCAGGGAGATGATTATTCATTAACTCTGGATAAGGAAAAACGGGCTTAGCAACATTGAAGATCTCTGGGGGTAGTCTCTGCATTAATCTCCTGTCAAAATCCTGTTGGTATTCTGTGTAAGCATTACTCTGAATTAATAATGCAAAATAACTAGAAGGTAGCAGAAACCCCAAGGAGAACATTGCAATTTTTAGCCAGAGTGGGTTTAATTGCTATTGTTTGATGCATCCATTGCCCCCAAAATGTGCTGCACTATTTCTGGCATGGGTGCCTGAATAATTATTACACTGTGCACTCTATATAGAAACTAGAACTAAAAGACATTTTATCTTTCAATTAGAAAGGGTGGAATAATAATTGCTAATAATCTATTTGATTAATTTTCACTGTCATTGCTGAACACATTTCTTATTAATAAATGCCTTCATTAATAGATCGGTTTCATAGAATATAAATAAATTAAAGATACTTTCCCCCATCAGTCACTCAATAAATTATTCTTTAATATTTCTATTCATTAAGGCAGCTGCTTCCCCTTAAGAAAATGACATAAACCATAGTTCAGGGAAAAGACTCTGTAATTCCTTAAAAACCTCTAGGGAATATTTCTCGTATCAACGTTTTTATATCTATAATCTTTTAACCTGGAAACACTGCACTCTGAGTGTAATTTGTGGAAATCACCAGAACTTTGGGGATAAACAAGCTCATGTTTCTGGAGCCCAGCTCTACTGAGCCCCTGGCACACAGCCTGGGCGGGACGGAGGTGAAGGATGCTGACATCGGCTGGGCTTACTGGTCTAAAAAAAGTACTTTGCTCTAAGGGGCCATGTTTAAGTGCCTCTCAAGTGCAGCATAACTTGAGCACATCCTTTTCTGAGGGAAGATCATGGGAACTTGGGCTATCTGGAAACACAGTAGGGCTTGTGTTTCTGTCTTTGCTTGTCCCAGGGCTGTATTTCATCTTCCTCTTACATTGGAATTCCCCCATAATAACTACAAATTACTGACTATTTGGCAATAAGGGTTGAAGGCAATTCATCCTCATTGGTTAAATCTTGGGAGAGTGTCTCCTACTAGTAGTAGTTTGACAGTACCCACTAAAGCACATAGACCCATTATAATTTTTCCCACAAGTAAGCAGGTTTACATTTGAGCATTAACATAGTCTCCTGTAAGTTCTCCACCTAATCACTTAAAAAAGGAGCCAATATAATTTTGATTTTTAAACAGCAATAATCATCTTCTTATTTCAAGGGTCAACTCCCTGCTTTTTATTCCTGTGATTAATTGTTCATCCATTTCTTGCTGATAAATGCCAGTTAGCGTGGCTGGTGGCAGGAATTAATGGAAACCATTAATTACTTGGCAATTCTTCACTTTGCAGTACATCTGGTAGACAAAATTCCTCGTTGGTGCAGTGTGTCAAGGGATGAGAATGTCTTTGTTGTGGGTAAAGCTGCAGCACCATAACCACTTCAAAGGTATATAAAGAGTGAACAGGCCTTAAACCTCTGAAGTCCTGCAACACACCATGGGCAAGTGCTCAAGAGTTGCTAGCAGTGTGCACAAGATGTGATGGTGAAGTTAGGGGTGAGAAAGAAAAGGGCCAAATGACATTTGTAGAACAAACAAGAAAACATGTGCCTCCAGTATAATCTCAATTCAGCAGAATTAGGTTGGAGATGACTGAAGAGAAGAAATAGCCCAATAAAAGAACAAAGCCTCTTGTCTAATACTTCTGGAGTACCCTTCATTATCAGGAGTGGAGATGAGTTGAGTGACATTCCCAAGGTGTTTTTCCATATGTTTTGCTGCTGCTGGTTGCTGCAGAAGTTCCCTGGCAACTCCAAGAAGCCCAGCAGCCAAAATGACCTGAGGGGGAAAAACCCTCGTGAATTCTAATAGTCAGAGCAAAAGCTGCAGCAGCTGTAGCTCCCTGTAAAATATTTCCCTGCTAATACCTGCTGTTTCACTGGGAGCTGCTTGAGGTGAACCTTGCCTCCCAGTGTCTTTGTAAGTCTAACCAATAGCTACAGAAGATCTGGCTGCTGATATTGTTATTTACTTTTTTTTTTTTTTTTTTTTTAGGTGAGTGATTGGTCAGGCTCTAAATGAATTCTCCTGTGCTTCTTGCAAATTTCCTTGACACTTTTCCTTGCAAAAGCATCCCCGTGCTCCTGCCAGTGCTGTTGCAGCATGTAATGCTCTCCAGCTACAGAAAGAAGTGGGTCAGTTGATGGTGTGTTGTGCAGCTCCTATATGCCCTGAGACAAGCATAACTCAGCCTGATGACCTGAAGGGCACAGGATCTTCTGGCTATGGAAAGGGGCGGGGGAGAAATGAAGAAAAACTTAAAAAAGAAAAAAAGGGGGTCAAAAAAAAAAAAAAAGGGCCAAACCCCTGTTGTCTAGTAAATGCTCTCTTGGGATAATTAATACTACTTGGGGCTATGTGGGATGTTGGCTACATCAGCTTCTAGCATCATATCACAGAATTGAAGTAGAGGCCTTAAAGACATTTAATGAGCTACAAACACAAAAGAAAGTATCATAACCTTTTTTTCTGATCATCAAGATTTTTCTCTAACATCTTTCTCATCCCCTAGGTACAATATATTTAATATAAAACTCAACAAGAACATGGAATATTGCCCAAAGGCCTTGTCTAGTGATGAAATACTATCCTGTGCTCTGGTAGATGCCATTTTGTCCCTAAGGATTTGTAGGTGATACTGGTACCCATGTAAAAAATATGCTCTTACAAACTGTTGTGCTATGGTTTTGGCAAGGTAGTGATGCTGGCTTTGTGATAGATTTTTCATGTATTCTCTATGTAATGACTCTCAAGGTAGTACTTTGTTATTTACAGTTTAGAGTGCTTTAATCATTAAATGAACATGCTGAGGAAATTCTATTTACAATGGTCTTAAGAAATTTAAAGAAGTTTTGCTCTTTCTAATGGATCCTAATATAGTATTACATGGGCACGAATTGGAGCGCTATGCCAATGACAAAACCAATGGGTATTTAAAGAAAAGGTTTTGGGGGTCTGTGTCTCAGGAATATCAAATGGTATTTCATAAATAGACAGGATTCCTAATTATGTCTTTATGCTGGGTTACTGCTCTTGAAAGACCTTTATTTGAATGGACAAAAGAGTGAAGAGAGTAGATGACTACCCCGAAGAAGCTGATAGCCATCTTTGCCAGTCTGCTTACCTAGGTGAGGACACATGTGCCACGTGCTTCATGAGGGGCTCAGGACATGCAATTATTTAGTGGTTTTTTCGTTGTGTGTTGTTTTTGGTTTACTTTTGTTTGTTTGTTTGTTGGGGTTTTTGTTGGTTTTTTTTTATTTTATTTTGTTTGTGTTGTGTTTTGGTTTTTTTGTGTAGGTTTTTTTTTTTTCCTTCAGCTCTTTATAAGTTAAAATGGGAATGTTTCTCCCAGATTTATCAAATCAGAAACAAAAATTAAACTACAGTTGCTGGAAGAAGGGAAGTTGTCTTCAGTCAGTTTTGGTGGTGGTTTTCACTATGAGAAGAGTTCAGTGATCCAGAGACAACTCGTGAATGAGGGAACTATAAAACCAACCCCCCAACCATCTATACTCTAATTACTTTTAGAAGTGGAAGATATTAATAAATCAAAAGGAATCAGTTAAAACAAAGTCCTTAAGCTGCATGGAGCAGTGCAAAGCTGCGTAACCCTCACTTTTTAAGGCTCGGGGAGGCTTAGGAGGCATCTGCTTAGCTTCTGCTGCATCCAAACTGTTTTACCTGCTGTCATGTCAGTTTTGTGGTAGAGGATAGAGAAAAAAGAATCCACCTTCAAGATACCGTGAGTTAGAGTGTCCTGAGGACTGCTTTGATATCGATACCATGATATGGACCTTCTGAGCATTGCTACCATCTCCATCCTCTCCAGTGAACAAGGGCATCACTTGTCTTGTGGACTCAGTGCAACCTTTGCTCCTGAGAAGAGGTGGGGAGGGACAGCTGCTGTTGTTCTGTTGCAGTCCTCAGTTCTTCTGGCGTAATGTCTAAAAGAGGGCCTTGCTGATATTCGATGATAACTTTTTGAGTTTCCCAGGCAACAAGGAAATGGCTCTGCTGCTTTCCACTCTCACGATAGACACAGCGGATATTTAATGGATGACTAAAAAGGAACAAATATTTTAAATTCATCAATACCAGTGAGAAGAAACTAATTATGTAAAGTGAAAAGACAAATTAGCATGACATTAAGGAAAGAGGAAATTTACATTTTATATTGGAAACATATTCACAGACTGACATAATCAGGCTGTGACTAAAACTGTTAAGAAGTCAGCACTTACATTTCTGGGGAGGTGGCAGAGCACTGAATTATGTTTTAGAGCAATTAGCAGAATTTTTATATTTATTTGTTGGCAGGAAAATGCTAGAGCCCAATGACCAAAGCACTGAATTTGGAGAGCTGTGAAGGAAGATGTAGGTACTGGGATTATATTCCCATCAAAACCCAGTCCCAGTGTTTCTTGGTTGTGGGTTTCCTGTCCATCCCATCCTCTCTGGTGAAAAACAGGGCTCAGAAGGGATGGGAGTTGGAAGCTGGTGATGCAGGAGGCTGCAGCAGCCTCAGGACACGGCCAGTCCATGACACACAGCTGCCCCAGAACTCAGTCACCTGGCAAGCCCCAGATGCAAGTGTGGCTAACTAAAACCAGCTTCCAAAACCTTGTCCCCTCAACAATGGCTGTGTTGTCATCACAAAAACAGCCTTCTCTTGGTGTAAGTGAAAGATGGGTTTGACTGCTTTTCCTCACCAGGTCTGGTTACAGCTAGGCTTACAGCTCTCTCTTTGAGGCACCATTTACTTTTATTTTTTTTTTATTGACCACTAAGCATTGTTTAAATGCTATCTTTAAAAATATACTTATCTCAGATTTCAAGTAGATGATACACTGGATTAATTACATGCCAACATTTGATGGCTAGTATGGGAATTTGGAAGGGAAACTAGGGATGTACTATCTGCCCCATTGTAGTGTGGGAGTAAATGGGCTCTTAATTTTTTCAAAGTGAATAAAAGTGGGAGGAAAAACAGCTTGCCAAGAGGAATAGTTAGCAATTAATGAAAAATAGCTTTGCTCTTTGTAGACTTTACAGATGCAAGGATGGGACAAACATTTCTTTGGTCCTGATTCAGCAGGTTCATGAGGGTCACGCAATTCACAGCACAAAACACTGGCCTGACCTGCAGAGAGCGATCCACTGGAGAGTCACGGAGCTGTAGGAAAGCCTTTGATCTCTGCGTGTGCCTGCCAGTTGGTCACTGCTGTGTCAGAAATGCCTCTGTTGTTAGTGGGGAATGGGAATGTGATAAAGAAGAATTTCAGAGTGTGCTGTATGCAAAACCTCAGCCTTCTCCTGCCTCCGGAAACCTCTGTGGCTTCAGAACCAGCTGTATGGTGAAACTTTTTCTGTAGCCACCTCATCCCCCGAGAGATCACACTCCTCCATGTACCACATGAAGAAATGAGAAAAAACAACCTCAAAGACCCTCAGTCGAGTTGTATGGAATCTTTTGCAGCCACAAAACATTTCCTTTAGCTGCATGAATGGAATAAGGAGACACTCATCATTTTTACAGCCGTGCTGGTGCCATAGGCTGCTGCAGCTACCAGCAGTGACAGCGGTGGCCATGTCCTCCTAGTGTTGCCCAGGATGGAGGCCAGTTTGCAAGAATGGCCACCACACAATCAACCTGCAGCAAAACATGGGAAGGTCAGTGCGCCTAGGACTTGTTGGGAAGAATAGGGCCCAACACTCCTGTGTGCCCAAAGGAGATTAAAGGGACTGGGTCCTGGCTCTGGGTGCCTGTAGGCAGCTAACAGGCCACTGAGCTGGTATGGCTGGTGTGGACAAGCTTCACTTGTGTTTTGTGGAGAGCAGCAGAGAGAATATGGTAAGGGATACAAAAGGAGGAGGAGAAGGATTGTTTGGAGGAAATGAGAAACTGCGCTTTCCTGGGGGACTGGAAGGGGTCGCAGAGCAGCGCTTCTCAGTTGAGTGTAGAAAGGTCGGGGGGGCGAGCAGAGCCAGTGTTAAAGTGCTTGGATGGGCTGGCAGGAGGCAGCCCTGGGAATGAGGTTATTGAATGAACTGCCACCAGCTTGTTACTTTACCTTACCAAAAATTTTCCTCCTTAGTTTGCTCCAAGCAGCAGCCTGATTTCTGAGGTCTTGCAGAGAGCTGGTTACTTGGAAATGGGAACTAGACCTGATAGCCCTGTGAGTATTCTGGTTACATACAACTGTTAATGAACACTTTTAATATGGAGGAATGAAAAATGTCACTTTTTTTTTCCCCCTAAATTATGAATCATTAATCTGTTGGCTAAACTGCCTTCAACTCTAAATTAGCCTCTTTACTCTTCGTGACTGGTTAGACAAAGGATAGACAAGAAGGCCACTACTGCCTCTTGGGAAAACCAATTGTTATTTACAATAACACAGCAAATATTCTTACAGTGATGTGGGCAAGAGGAGGATTGTGACTCTGAATCTTCTTCCCAGCAGAAACTGGACAGCCTGGCAGGAGCAGGAGGGTCTGACACCAGGAGCATCTGTGGAGGGTTGAATGTGATTAACTGCCCTGGTGAGATGGGGCACCTCTGGCCACTGATTACTGATGACACAGAGAGCAGTTCTGTACCATGACTATCCATGCCTCCATGCTAAGTCCTTGCTTACCAAATCCCCAAGAATTGCTCTTCACATCCACCCAAAAGGTAAATGGGATGAGTGTGTTGTAACAAATACTGCATCACATCTTTCCTGTGCAGAGGCCTCTGGGCTGTGAAGCCAACAGGGGTTTTGTATCAGCAAAAACTACTTCCTTTTTTGTGTGTGTGTAAGAGCATTGTTAAGCATGAAGGGGTAAAACCCAACATTTTTGAAATCCAGTTCCAAGTTTACACTGTGCTGAAATGTCTCTTCATTGCACAATAGCATGGCGAGCTGCTTGGGGATAACAATGGAGCAATTTTTCCTTTAGAATAAACCACGTGTATTTTTTCACACTGCAAAAGGATTTATGGGAAATGTTGAGATGGTCGTGTCTGTCTGTCAAGGTTCAACAGCAGCTTCAGTGTTTTTTGGACATGACTCTCTGAAATACAATAAATCAGTAAATTTATCTGATTTGTCATCTTTGTCTTACAACAAGGAAGGGGTAATTTTGTTTTGCACTTCAGAGATCTATTCAAGTAATCTCATGTCCTTATTTATTAATACAATGAGGTGTGTTTTTCATACACATAAACTCAAACTGCAACTACCAGCATATCCCTCATCTTGCAGGAGCAATGCCACCAGCTGACACACTGATTTAATATTTTAATAGGTTTTCTAGTGTGTTTTTTTGTTTTCTTTCCATGCTAGGTACAGAAAACTGAGAATACTGTCCCGTGTACTTTGTATTGCATTGTAAAATGGAACTAATTTCTCTGGATGTTAAATTCAGTTTGCAAAACAATGTTCCTACTGCCAAACAAAATATTTGCCTATTTATTGTTCCAATAGCAATAGGGCAGGTGGTAGCAGTCATGGCATTTACGTTTGCTAAATGGTGAGGTTTTGCAATAAGATTTTCCATATTAAATGCATTGCAGTCAGGTGGAGACAGACTGGAAGGTCAAGGAGAGAGGGCTGAGGCTCGGTAATAAACGTCTGAGAGACTTACTATGGGAAGTTGGATGGAAGTAGAGAAAGATAAAAACAAAAATTCAGATTGGGCAGTGACAGATAAAATCCTTGGGGAGTGGTGCAAAGACTGGAAAGTGACTAAAGCAGGGAAATGAGGGAAGCATCTGTTTTTGCTCTGTTAAATTTTTACCTTTTATCCAGTCAATTTAAATAACTGTGGAAAATCTAATGGTGACAATCTAATAATCACCTGAATTTTTGCTAGAAGTACTTTTTGGTTTTCACTGCTGAAAAAGGGATTATTTAAAGCACTGCCTAGTTTCTGAAGGTGTGAATTTCATGAAGGTACACTCTCAGTCAGGGCTGGCTGCCCTGCCCCTGTCCTGCCCTCTCCTCCCTCCCAACTGTTGAGCACAAAGAGCTTCAGGAGACAGAGCTCTGCATGGTTTTCGTTAGGCAGAAGAGTTAAGTGAGATTTTTCTACAGATCTTTATTGCTAGGCTATGACAAGGAAGGAATCCAGCTTGCCTTTCAGATCCCAGATTTGGTTTTGTAGTCTTAGCAATAAATTTGGAAAAGAATTTAAAAAAAAAAAAAAAAGAAAAAGAAAATAAATTACCCTGTGAACTGTGTGCACATTATAATTTCCCATGGATTTCCAGATCATTACGAAACCTCACCAGGCCAGCTTCTCAATGTCAAACTGCAGAGTGGAGCTGCACTGGAAAAAAAGAGGTCACTGATGGGGGTTCAGAGCTGGACCAAGGGCCTCAATGGTGTGGTCTGCATGCGACCGGTTCTGTGAAACCAGGGGGCTGTGCAGTCTCACCTTTGTGTCTGCCACCACCAGCTCAGCTGTCAGTGTCAGGGAGATCAGTTTTAAATACTGTGTGAAAAACTTCTTAGAAATTTTCTAATACTTCTGAAAAGGGCCAAATCTGTCCATTCTTTTGAAAATATGCACACAAGTACATACAGACGCTGCTGGTGTCCTCACCACAAAATTTAGCAACTCTTAGTAATGGTTGGGAAGGAAAAGAGAATCGGAGCTAGACTGAGGGGTGATCAGTTACTGACCATCTGTGTGGTAACTCATGCTACATAATGACTTTTTCTCTCGTTGCTCCAACAAAGCAAGCACATCAGACTCTTAAAGTCAAATATCTCCTGACATTCTTCTGGTAAGAAACTTTAGGCTTTATGGAAGGTGTATCTCTTGTAATACAACCACATGAACATTGTGGTGAGAGGTATGGCACAGCTGGCATATGGAGCCAGGCAGACTAATGAATGTTCTCTTGAAAAAAAAAAAGATTGACTTGCAGAAACAGGACAAAACATGCAATTCATTAAGTAGCCCTATACTATCTTCTGACTTCCAAAAACTCTCCAACTCCAAAAAATGCCAATTAGGAGGTGGCTTTTAGTTAAAAAAAATCCTGTGGTTGACACCACAGAAGCAAACAGGACTGTAACTCCTCAGGCAGCACAGGAAGGGCTGTACTGCACAGTCAGATGGTGCCTGGGGACACTGCTGCAGAGACACTGCGAATGTGCTGGTGGGTAGCTTTCTGTCTGTGAGGCTTCTCTGCAATTAAATTAATACCAATAACTTGCTCAAGTGGTTTTCAGAAGCCACGCAGCCTGCAATGAGTGAGTGCGCATGTTATAGACGCCTGTCCACGATCCCCTCCCCTGTGCCTTTGGTGAGCCTGGCAGGGACTGGAGCAGCCTCGTTTGCTTCGACATCTAAAACCACAGCCACTGCTTCCTCAGATGGTGACTAGTCACTTCCAATATTTTGTGGGTAGTTAGTGAAATTAGGTGTTTGGAAAAACTTGATAATATGCAAGTATACTGGAACATTTCTTGGATCAGACTACAGCATTACTCATGCATCATTAATTCTCAAAATATTAAGGGAACATTTCTTAATAGTGGGCTGTATTCCGTTAAAGAGATACAAAGCAGCTTGCTTAGTTTAAACCGTGATGCCAAATGCACCATCAGCTGAGCAGATGCCCCATGTAAGGGTAGGTAGGAAACCTAAGTGGGACTGTTGGTGTAGGAGAGACTTGTTTGGCTTCAAGTGAGAGCTTTGGGTTTTCTGTTGTGCACTGTGGTGTCTACATGTTTTACTAGCCCAGAACTGCAATATCTCATTGTTAATGCTTATGTTGCTTAACTGCTATGTAGGATTTGCTGTTGTCACAACAGACCAATTTAATGCTCTGTTGGCATCCTTTGTATAACTAAAACCATTACTAACTTTGCCTGCAAGCTTGAGTTTGAAGAGATTGCCACCTTAGTACTGATGGTACTGGGACTGCAGCTGCACTCATCAGCTCTGCTTTTTAGTTTGTGCCATTCCAGTGAGATTCTCCTCTTTTCCAGGCTTAAAATTGTCCTGGCATTCTCACCACATTTGTTATTGCCGTACCAGTGGAATTTCAAGTGAGCCTTGTTTCCCCTCTTCTCTGTGTTGGTACATAATGATGTTACTTACTGTTTTATTGCTCGTGTCCCAGCTCCTGTGAAACTGTGCATAATGCTTTCTAGCTGGAAAAAAGTTTGGAGCCTGTCAGCAACCAACTGCTTCATTATTTTTCTGGAGAGGGAATGCTATCCCCTGCATTTTAAGGTTGTCTATTTTTTTTAAGTTTGTCTATATTTAAGGTTGTGGAATTGGTAGATTGCAGAAGAATGGACCCCAGGAGGCAGCTGGTCCAAGGTCAGTGTGGGTTCCCACTGCTTCGTGCCTTCTCCCACAGTCCCTGAAGGTCTGTGCTTGCAGTGGACAAGGTGGCACTGACAGTTCCATCAGCACTTTTCTTTCAGTCCGAGATGGTGGGAATAGCTGACCAGAGATTGCTTTTTTTTATCTCTTCCCAAGCTCTCCATCCTGTTGCTCCTGAGCTCTTAACCTCCCCTGGGTGACTGGGCTGTCAGGGTGACATTCTGGTGACAAGCTGGCTTACTGCAACTAGCTCATGCCCGATAAGGTGGGTTTTTTTGTTATGGGTATGGTTGCACTCAGTGATCTAGGAGGTCCTTTCCAACCATGAATCTTCTGTGATTCTGTGATAAGACTTCTATGTAAGAATAGTGTAATACTTGATGGCTTTCTCCATTAATGACCCCTTCTTAGATGCTCTGTAAATAGACACCTATTAAATTACAGCCCAAGATGGACATGGAAGGCTGCAAAAATGGCCAGGGCCATGTATCCAATTAGGAGGTCAGATAAAGATGAATAATGCAGTGCCCAGGATGTGATAAATGTGGCCTGCCAGGTGCTGCCTGTCTTCCCAGTGGATCCATGTGAAGAGTGGAACACTTCTGCCTTTGGGATACACCTAGGAAGTAACCATTGGTTTATGCAAACCCAAACTACACTGGGAAGAAATGCTCAGAATTCTGCATTGTCGTCTTGAGCTAAATAGAAATCGATCTCTGGGCTTCCCCCCAGTTTCCATGGGACTGCTCAGTGAGGGTCAGATGCAAACTCCTGCTAACTCAAACTCCCTGAACTCTGATGGGGCCTCTGCTTTAGAAGAGGCAGAAGCAGGAGGGAGCATGGAGCAGGACAGGATGGATAAACCAGGTAATCCCTGGGCAATGGTGAGATTCCTTCTTCACCAGACTGAATTTCACAGTAAAAATGTATCAGCCTCACTTGCTCTTGCATCCAGAATTTATTTTGCAGAATGTTGTTTTGTTTTGTTTTGTTTTGTTTTGTTTTTTGATATTCCTGCTGACTATATGCAGAAATTTGAAAGGAAACAGTATGTTGGCTTTTGGAAGCTGGTGGTTCTTTGTCATGGAACTGATTCCCTGAAACAAAATCAGTTTTCTATTTAATCTTTCTCATGTGTTATTTCTCTTTCTGTATTATGTAAAGTAGTCCTTTACTGAAATTATCCTCTTCTGTAGAATGTAAAAGGTAGGATTTAAATAAGAAGATATTTTTGGTAGGCCACAAGATGGAATTTCATCAGGTGAGCTCTGTGGAGTTACTGTTTTGGGAAACACAAGGGGGGTAGATGAGCCAAACCATGCATCTTCTCAGTGCCCCAGTGCAGGGGGTTTATGGAAGCACTGAAACAAGCCCTCCACTGCTACAGTCTACTGCACATCGAAAATTTGTCAGCACTGATGGAACACCAGATAGATAAAGTGAGAGACTTTTGTGTGAAATCTGAAGGAGGGGAAGGCGATTCAACACCGCTCAATATGATAGGAAATGAAATTGCTGCATTTTTCAACAATTTTCTAGTCTCCGGCGTGTCAGGTGGGTGTTAATGCTTTCAAGTTGTTACCACCACAGGGACTCTCTCTGAAGAATGGAAAAGTCTAAGTGCGACGTCAGCAACAGCAGCCAGAAAGGACAGCGGGTACCAAGGGGTGCAGGACTGCTGCTGGAAGGGAGCCTGTGATCCTGGCACTAACAGTCATTGCCCATGGCAGGGCACGGGCAAAAAGGGGAATACACACAGCAGAATGCAAACATTTCCCAAGAGAGTCAGACCCGTTTATTTTCATCAGTTGGGTTAGAGTGAAAAAGGAGACGCGCTCGGCGTGTTTGTTGCAAATGTCTCGCGGGTCTGTGGTTAGGAACTGCTAGGCTGGATGCGATGCTGGTACTTGGTAAAATCACCCGTGTATTCCCAAGACATGTGAGCTCAGCTTGGAGGGTTAAACAGCTGTTGCAGTATTTTCTTAGCAAAGACAGCTACTTTGTCTTGTTCGGTAGTTTTTTCCAAGCAGCACTCCTTCCTCACCAACCTTCTCTCTCAGAGGGGCTCAGATGTTGAACATCTCTAAGCACACAGGTTTTTTTCTGTGTCCCAGGAGCTGTCTTAGTAATTTAATGATTTTATCTGTCTCTCTTTTCCTTCAGGGAAGAGAGAGGGTAAAAGATCTGTTCTTCTCACACTATTCTAGTTAAAGGCATGTTCCTGTTGAACTCACCCAGGGGATTAGGTAACCTGCACAGATTTCTAAGGAAAATTGTCAAAGAGCTGCAACTGAAGCTAGAGGTGGCCATTGGACTTCCATAATAACTTCCCTGTCTCTGTGCTGGAAGTTTCCCTGGGCTCCAGGGAAGTGTCTGTGACCCTCCAGTGTCATTTGGGGCAGTGACCAGCCCACATAATGTCTGTGTTAAGGTGGGGACATCCAGTACATGTGGAGTGTTCTTCTCCTCTCCAGCATCTTGCCTTGTTGCTTGAGCAGAACATGTAATCTCACTGTCTGGTTGCAGGAAGAATATTTGTACTTGGATTCTATACAGCAGCATTGGATCCAAAACAGCCTGCTCAGGAAACACTTCAGCCATCCTTGATGGCCTTCCCTCTCCAAAGCCGCTGCATAGCAGAGAGATACCACATCTTACCTGGAAAGAGGAAACCCAAGATGATTATCACCTGAAGTTTCCTTGGGTATGTAGCCAGTGAGTTACCAATCAGGTTAACTAAGATATGGACAATTTTTAATACAAACATAGTTCACCTATCCCCCCACTGCAGTTAAGAAGTGCCAGCAAGGATGAAGAATAAATAAGTGCGCCATTAAGTTAATGAGACCCATATGCTTGTGCACTCAAATAAAAGTGAGCTGGATGTATTGAAGAGCCAAAAAGCAGATGAATGAACCATGACAGACATCCTGAAATCATGTTTGAAATGCAAATATTGATATTTCACACACTTTTTTTCCCCTTATGTAAATCACATCTAAATAAGGCATCTGGTAGAAGAGAACATAATTTTGCCTTTCAGCTCATATTTAAATGAATGAAGCAAACCCAACTTGAGACAGTACCTAAAGGCTGCTACAATTACTGGAGACTGCAGACAGTTGGGGAGTCACAAACAAGACTTGCTGTTGTGAGGGAAGCTGAGCCTGAAAGTAATTATATCCAAATCTGCACAAATTCATCTGGGAATTTTTTTTCCTAAAAATGCAAGCCACACTGTTTTCTCCTGGGTAAGGAGAAAACTGTAAATGTTGGGTTTGGGGAATCCAGAAAGAGTTGCAGTCAGAAAGCACTTTAATACTAGAAAAATCATCCTCTTTCTTCTGTTTTGTTTTCAGGTTACTTATACAAAAGAATTTAAAAAAAACCCAAACAAACAAACAAACCAACCATCAACTTTTATGATCTTGATATTAATTTTTCAGGAAAGGTATATCTCAGGGAAGAATTTTCCTTCTTCTGCTAAAGGCTTGGGCTACTTGTTGCTATGTACTTGCTCTTCTAGCTGCTGCTGTCACCGACATTTACTGCTTTGCAGGTCTGACAGACCAGCCCATTTTTCCCACCAGTAATGTCATTTAATTGGGCAAATTATGTCTTGTAGCTCTCTGCCAGCAATAGTTATAATTTTCAGGCTACTGTCCAGAGAAAATGTGCCAAAATTCCTCTCCTTCCCTTTGAAGATGCCACTTTGAATCGATGGAGCTACCAACTTAATTTGTGGGGGATGGCCCAGACATTCTGCCTGCCGAGATGATAGAATCATAGACTCATGGAATCAGAGACTGGTTTGGGTTAGAAGAGACCTTTAAAGGTCATCTAGTCCAACCTCCCTGCAGTGAGCAGGGACATCTGCAACCAGAGCAGGTTGCTGAGAGTCCTGTCCAACCTCCCCTGGAATGTTTCCAGGGATGGGGCTTCTACCAGCTCTCTGGGCAATTTGGGCCAGGGTCGTATACCAGGCATGTATCAGATGTTATATATAGGGGCAAGTGTGTGATGCTAAATAATATTTGGCTCAGTGGCAGATGGGTTTCCTTATCTGCTTTTCTTTTCACATATATTTTTGCCTTTTGCTGATACTCTTATTTTTCTAACCACCCTTTCAGGGAGCAGAAAGAAGAAATACATACTTCTCTTTGGCATCCTTTTAGACTATCTTCCTGAAAGCCAAAAAGCTGTGATTATTCATCCCATTTAGTTTAATTCCTAGTGCTTTCTCAGGTGGAAGCCTCAAAGAGCCAGCAGGTCCTGATTTACTGTCAGAAATGGACACTTAACCAGTCCAAGCTGCATGCACCCAACTGATGCGCAGGAGCAAAAGAAGTAAACATTTGGAAAAGACTTTTATGGGTTTTAACCAAGCATGGATTTTTCACAAGATGCAGTTTCAAACTGGTAGCTCAAACTTTATAGTCTTTGTGTGCCCAGGAGTGGGAAGTTAGAGCCTAAAAACAATGAAATAATGAGATCTCAGCCCTGAATGGAGCTGCATGAGTGGCGATGTACTAGAGCTGGGCTAGTTAACACCAGCTAAGGTTTTGCCTTTCGGTTTCTATGTATTATCTGATTAAACAAATTTGTTGTTGTGGGTTTGGTTTTGCTTTTATCTCCAGGTCAGCTGTCACAGGATTTAACTGCATTGCAAAATCTCCACCTAGCAGCCTGTCAAAGACCCTGCTGACAAAGGCTTACTTGTGGTCCATATAACATCACTGTAACATCGCTGAAATATAACCCAGCATTTATGATTAGAGAAGGTGGCCTAAGAGTAACCTAAATGTGCGTTATCTGACACTTCTGCAGCTGAGGAGTGACGCTATCTCATGTGCTGCCATCAGCTGACAGACTATATTACAAGCCACTAATGACAATTTCCTTCCCTCATATCATGCTGTAAATGCATTAATAGTTCACAACTGTAGCTCATATCTTGCTTAGCAGATGAAAAGAAATAATTTTCCTCCAGATGAACTGAATTAAAGAGGGAGTGCCATTCCTGATCCACCAGGACTACAGTGAAGGCTTCTTTAATGATTCAAGATTGAGAACAGTTGTATTTTTCTGTTTCTTCTCAGTAACCAAAAAGGTTCCGTTTGGGAGATCATATTAACCGCCCTCATGAAGTGCACCATATGCTTTAGTCTTTTTTAATTACTGCAGCCTTTACAGTCTCAGCTAAATGTCATACTTAGTGCTTTGTTTTACAATTAAATCTCTCCTTTGGGGAGATCTTAAAATCTTTTTCTCTTGTCACCTTTGAAGTGTAAAGGAGAAAAGAAAATTTACATGACTATGGGCAAACAACAATTTTGTTTGGAAAACAAACTTTAAGCTATTATTATATCAAGATGCTTTTTATTAAATGCTGTGTTGATGCCACATAACCACAACGTAGGAGATGAAAGACATTCTCTCTCCCTCTTCAGCAGTGCCTTGCATAAGCCAAAGCATGGGTTTATTACATGAAGATAAAGGTCTACACAAAATTAAAAGGACAATATCAGCTCAGGTCTCCACATGTTTTTCACATCTTGGCACTAAGGGCTAAGGATGAATTTACATCTCAAGCAGAGTTTTGGTAACTGCTGAAGAACTTGAATCTTTTCACAGCTCTCTCCCACTCCTCAAACCCACACATACTTTCCGCAAAGTGCTTTGTGCACAGTTATGTCTCATTAACAACAACAACAAATATTTCTTAAATAACATCAAGCTTAAATTTAGCCCTTCTGAACCTCACACGGAGACTTAAAGTTCTACTAGAAAACTTCTAAATGTGAGGCAATGCGTGGGTGCAGGGATGGAAACGTGACTTTCTCTGTCACAAGGTTTGGCTCCAGAGGATCTCTGAGCTGTTCCCAAGCCCAGATTAAACATCACAGCTCCCCTGTAAGATAAATAAGGGATTGACCACATCTCGCATGCAGCACCTCGGGGGGAAATTCAACAGCAGTGTGACTAAAGGTGAGCTGGAGCTGCCCACAGCTGGAGGTGCAGCCTATCAGGGTACTGATCAGTGGGTTGGCTTCATCCAAACTCATGAGGAGTTGCAGTTACTTGTCACAAATGTCATGAGGTTTTCTATTTATGACAATAATTTCCAGCTACCTTGTTTTGTGCTACTTTATGTAGATAATGGTAAGAGGGAAACATTCATTATAATTTCTAGGTGACTGGTGCTTCTTGTTTGTTATAGAAACCATTAGCATTGAAGTCTTGGGGCAATTCATATCATTTATTGGTGATTAAAATAGGGATGGTCAGAAACAAAAATCTAAGCTCTCACCACTTCTGTTTCTGTTATTTTGTACAGCTGGAATTCTAAGTGCAACTCATTCATCTTGGGAGGCTGTCCCCCTTCTTGTCCCTTTTCCCCGGTCTGGAACTCTCCCTTGTGGTCAGAGGCTCAGTGACTTCTGGCAGACCCTGCTCCTCAGGGGGCTGTCAGTTCTACTCCTGCATTTCCCTCTCGTTAATGAGCTCCCTGCTCTGTTACCCTGAACCAAGGCATGTCTCAGTGCTCCTGCAGTTTTGCCACCTGCACAACTAGAACTGCAACAAGAAGTCCAGTTCCTATTTGGCCACACGTGAAGGTGCTTGGGAAAGAGAGTCACTCCTGCAAACACTGCCTCCAAAGGCTCACCTGCTTTCCATGCCACCACGCCTTTAGCAGCCATGCACAGTCACCCCTCCTCCTCCTAGCCCTGGCTTGTGTTAAAATCAGGGGGGGAAAAAAAAAAAAAAAAAAAAAAAAAAAAAAACCCTCCTTTCTTTTTCTTACAAGGAAAGACTGAGATCCCTGGGGCTGTTTATACTGGGGAAAACAGATAGGGGATGTTCTCACTGCTCATCAATAGCTAAAGGGCACCCGGGGGGGGGCAAGCGGATGGGGCCAGACTCTTCTCAGTGGTGCCCAGCGACAGGAGAAGGGCAATGGGCACAAACTGGAACCCAGGAGGTTCCCTCTGAACAGAAGGAAAAAATTTCTTTGCTGTGAGGGTGCCAGAGCCTGGCCCAGGCTGCCCAGAGAGGTTGTGGAGTCTCCTTCCCTGGAGAGATTCCAAACCTGCCAGGACAATGTGATCCTGGGCACCCTGCTCTGGGTGACCCTGCTGGAGCTGGGGGTTTGGAAAAAATGATCTCCAGAGGTCCCTTCCAACCCCCACCATCCTGTGATTCCTTCTTTGGTGGCAGGGGTTTGCACAAGCTCCAGGTGTGGGCTCAAGTTTTTTCCCTCCTCCCCCTTCCCTGTGCAAGGGCAAACATGGGGCAGCTGTAAGTGTTTCAGAAAAAGCCTGGAGGTGATCAGGCAACAGAGGTATGTGGGGTCTTTCTGATGAGCAGCCACAACAGTGTTTTGGTAATCCCAGTTTTCAGTTTAGAGATCTCATCTTAGCAACAAGAAACCCCCAAAAGACAAACAAACAAACAACAGTTCCTCTGTGGTCCTTTCTTTTCCCTGCGAAGATGTATGGCTTACACTGGAGACCACTGGAGGGGATATGTGGGATCTGCCCACTGCTGCCTGAAAATGTCTTCAGAGCAACACATCCCCAGAAACTGTAACGTCTTGAGAAAAAAGACTACACTGCTGCAGGTCAGACCTTCACTGTTGAGACTTTTTTTTCCCTCTCTCTGTAGAGACATATTGGTTTTTTCCTCTCTTTTTTTTTTTTTTCCTTTTTCTCCTCTTTTCTGATGGTTGTAAAACTAACAGGTCAGATTTTTCTTTCTCCCTGGAATTGTTAAGGAGAAACAGTGATATAGGAATATCCCTAATCTGTTTACATCTGTGTTCTGAATCTCGAGGAAAACACCCAGCCAAATTTCAGGAGAGAAACTGAAGGCAGCTGTGAAAGGGGCGTTGCTGCTGCTTTATAGGGCCGTCTACTCCCTTCAGTACTAACAGGAGAGCCACGTCCAAGGCAACTGTGAGTTGGCCTTTGAGTATGAACTAAGTAGGGTCACAAAGTATTAGAGTCTTGCTACTTTCCTGTGTAGCAGCATCTGTAAATTCAGGAGAGTTGGGTGTGGACATCTATTGCGTGGATCCAGCTCCAAAGATGCAGTTTCAACTACAGTGAAGGGGAAAAGGAGGAAAAAAAAAATAAATTAAAAAAGGCAGCAAAGGAAACATCTCTGTTGGATTTTCCAGAGCAGGTAACGTTAAGACTACTTGTTTGAACTGAGATGATTTTGTGTGAGCTAGGTATATTTGTGCAGGATGACATCTCCAAGTGGTCTCTGTGGGGCTCATGATGTGGTTTTGCTAAGAACTTGGTGAGCTGTGTGTCTGTGCTGCCCAACAACAGGGATATTGTGCCTTACTAGATGATAACTCTCACATGTTGTTAAAATCCATCATGGCAGAAGTCGGCACTAACCGGCTCACAAGGTCTTCAGCTTTCCAAGATTTAATCATCAGGTCTCTAGGCTGATTCAGGTTTTTATTAGTCCACACCTTATCCAGTTTGGGAAGCCTCTAATGTGAGGCCTTGTTTCTTGCTGGAGGAGAGAGATGGTCTGCCAGCACTTGGTGACAGTCACCCACTTCCCCTCTAGCTGTCAAAATGTATGTTTACTTGTTTCTTTGGATCTTTTGCATCTTAAAACAAGCAAGGAAATCAGTAATGATGATTGCATACTAAATAACAATAGGTTAACTTCTAACCACATAAGTTTATTTTAACATAAGAATAGTTTTCTGTGGAAAAGGTGCTGAAAGCCTGAAGATGATGCTTTTGCTAGAGAGTAGCTTTGGGGAAGAAAAATAGAAAATGAGAATTCTGGTCGTGGCCACCGCTGCCTGGGAGGGATGAAGTGACAGATTTTGTGGTAGAACTAGCAGGCTGTGCCACATCCATCCCTACGTTGGTGTGTTACTGGAGGGCAGAGCTAGGTAGGGCTCTGCCAGCCTTCTGGATGGACCCACACCTGGACTAGGGCAGCTTCTCAGCTGCTTTAATGATGATGGCTTAGAATAGCTACTGAAGGGTATTATGGCCAGGAATTGCCTGTCATGCTCCTTTGGGATGGCTGGCAGCTCCAAATAGCAGCTTGTGTATGGGGCAGCTTTGTGGCATCTGGGGAAAGAGCCATTCAGGTGGTTTATTTGTATAGTAGGTATTTATTAGGCACACAGGATGTTATTAGGGCTCGGACCCTGCATTCCTGGCCCCAGTGCAAATGTTTTTATTTGAGCCATTTACCAGAGGAAAACAATGATCTGTGTTGAGTAATTGCAAGGGTTTACACACATCTTTGTCAAAGGGAACCACGTTGTGACTCCCAAATGCACAGGGTATTGCCAGTGACCTCCACTCACTGGCACCATGTCTCTGCCTCTGCAGGCTGAGCTGGAAACCTCTCATCAGCTGTGACAGTCACTGCCTCAGCCTTGAGTGTCACCATGGCTGGGGTTACACCAGGCTGCTCACCAAAATTCAGTTGGTGGTTAGAACAGGCTCCAGTGTGTGAACCATGTGTGAGGACTGAGCAATGCCCAGTATCTGGAGCAGCTGAGTTGAACAGGGTGATGTAAAGTGCTGCTGGGATTTGTGATCCTGCTGGAGAGTAGAGAATTGTGGAAGGCTTAGTGTTTCCCACTGCATTTGTGAACACTAGGTGTGATACAGAGATAGTCTTATTTATGATCCCATTGGGTTTGAAGGGCTGTATGTTTTTGGCAGTTTTCTGGTAACTCTCAGAGTGGGCAAAAGTCTCTGGCCAACTCTGGACAGCAAAGCAAAAATGTGGGAGATGGTACTTGCTATGAAGTGAAATGAAGAAATACCAGAGAGAAATCACGCCTCGCTTCAGAGATGAAGAGACAATCTGCCTGTTCTGGGTTGGTAATGGAATGTGTTACAGGGATGATGAGCTTGCAATCAGAATCTAGATGGGAATATTCAGGCTCAGAATGAAACTTTTACAAAATTAATTCACAGTTTGGAAAGAGAAGAATAGGATCCCCACATAGGCTGGTAAACATGCAAAGCACACAGAACTACTAATGCCGCAGACATGGGAGCAAACCCCAGATTTTATAAAAGCAGAAATGTGTGCGCTGTGGCAAGCACACATACGGTGGTTTAGGGAGCCCTGTGGTGTGGGCAATGATGCTGATTCCAGCAGTGGCTCCTGATAGCTACAGGGTACTGCAGTGGGAGATGGACGTGTGCTCATCTTGGATGTAAATGCAAGAGCTATGAATCTGAAGGTGGCCGTACAGATACGAGCTGCCACAGTGCTGTGAGCAGAAATATTTCCACAAAGGGAAAGACTCCTGGCAGTAGAAGATGAGCAGGTAAAATTCAATAGTTTAAGGGGTGTGTAAACTAAGTATCTCAGTAAAGGAATGATGGTCAATACAATTTACTTCAGCTTAAAACCTGGGCAAGTCCTTGCTTGCACTAAAAATGCAAAGGATTATTAAAAAAAAAAAAAAAAAAGCCCACAGAAATTTAAGGGAGACCTTGAATTTATCTCTCCCATGCTGCCTGGTGCTGGCTGCACACCCTGCTGTCACTCCAATTTCATCCCTTCTCCTGTCCTGGCAGCTGCTTCTGTTCAGGGCATGGAGCCATGGTGGTCCAAATCCCCTGCCCCTGGTCGTTAGGACCTGGAGAAGTGATGGTCCAGCGTTACTAAGCAGGGACCCTTTGCTGTTGTCTGTTTCCTTTGACGTCAGTTCCTTGTCTGGTTTTACATCTTCTATTGGAGATGACCTAATCCTTAATTCCTCCTTTGCTCTGGATAGCTCTGGGCAATGCCACCTATTTGTCCTGTCAAACACTTTCCTGTGACATTAATTTGTTCCATGCACCAATAGGGGACGAAACTGTAAGAGGTCTCCAGCATTTGAAAACCAGGGAGGCTCTTTACAAGCCCAGTGATGTAGAGCATGCTCAGCTTAACAGGCCACTTCAGCCCTGCTCGTGGTCTGGCTGCCAGCCTTCCCCTGGTTTACTTTCTTCTTGCAACCTGTAGCCATCCTGGTTTTCACTCTGGCTCCTCTCCTGCATCCTACCCATGGCTATATCCAGAGAGGCTGGGTGCAGTGCTGACAGATCTCTGCACCCACAGAGAGCCCTGCTGACATTAGCAGAGCTCCATGTGGGTGCAAAAACCCACATAAAAAGAGCCCACACAGAAAAAGCCTATGGGCTCTGGGTCCTGGTTGGCAAGTTTAAATATTTGTAGTGTTCTGCTGAAATGACATTTCAATATTGTTATCCTCTCTAAATTAAGATCATGTTTCAGCATCATAATGCGAAGCATTGCTCAGAGCATGGATTCACATGATGTAGCATGTTGGCGGTCATTCTTATCTTGGATATTTGTTTTGCTTTGTTTACAACCTGCATACAATTTGCTGCAGCAAATCCAAAGTGGATTTTCACAGTCTGTGTTAGTCAGCTCATCCACCATGGAAAGAGCTGGAGCTTCATCTGGTTTTTGAAAACTTTCAAGGTCAATACTGAACACTTTCAAAAAAAGAAAACAAACGAAACTCATTGTTTCAATTACATCCTCAACTTCCTGACTCTCAAGATGTTCAGGTAGAGCAGATCCTCTGAGAGGAATTGGGATGGCTGGGAAGAAAAGGGAGGTGCCAACAGGGGTGACCGAGGAAAATGCAATGCTGCCTGTTCACTGCATATCTGTATGGATGTCAGGTTTGAGCCACTACTGCAAAATCAGAAACTAAAGGGTGCCTGACATGCTCAGCTGGGGTTTCTTGGGAACTTTGTGTGACAAAAATTAAAGTAATGAGCCCTGGGAGAGTCATATCTGTTTCTGTGGCTATGGGGTAAAGGAAGCATTCACCTTGGAAGAGGACTTTTTCAGACTGCAAAGGCTACTGAAACGGTCTTCACAGAGGTGATGTTTACTGGCATCAGAGTGCCAGGTTTCCGAGAGCGATTCTTTCCTTGGTGTACTTACTGATGGTGAAAAAGTCAATAGTTTCAAGTTGGGTTCTAAGATAAAGATCATTTTCCTGCCATTTGTCTTGAAGAGCCCTTCGGTCTTAGATTTGGGTACATTTCTCAGATGCTTGCAGTAAAATGTCAGACTCTGAAAGAATATGTTATCAAATGCTGCTTGTACTGACAAACCAAGAGCACTTGCATCAAATTAACATCAAGTTACTGTTGGGCACACTTGCTCCTTATTTGAAGAATTATACTTTGCTTCACATGTAGGACTGTATTTTCTCTAACGGCTCTGATACAGCAAAATACTGAATTTGATCAAATGCCTGCAGAAGGAAAAAAAAAAAAAAACAAAACCAAGCTTCTTTGATGCGAGGCTGCCAGAACCCTGGACTGGGCTGCCCAGAAAGGTTGTTGAGTATCCTCTGTAGAGATTCCAAACCCACCTGGATAATGTGATCCAGTGCAACCTGGTCTGGGTGACCCTGCTGGAGCTGGGGTTTAGAGGATATGATTTCCAGAGGTCCCTTCCAACCCCTGCCATGCTGGAATTCTGTGAAAAACTAGCTGCTGATAAAGAAAGGGTGATGCTGTTTTCCTCCTAAACTGTCCAAGTAGGTAATTCTCCTGCTGCATTCAACCAGCACTGCAGGAATCTCCTCTCGTAAGCTGTTTCTTTAACCTTCCACTGTTAAGAGTTCAGCCATGCAGATCACAGCAAATCCTTGCAAGTCCTGGTGATCAGAAGCCTCCAGAATAGTATAAGCCTTTCTCCACTGGGTTCAGAGTAGATGTACATTGTAATTGATTTGGTTTGATTGGGCTAGTCTATAAATTCTGTTATTTTTTTTTCTCTCATTTGAAATGTGTTAAAACATTGAATCTGGTATCTCAAAGCAGCCACATCTGCTAAAAGCTTTCCTTATGTGAGCTGTACATTTCTTGTGTTTCTCATCTGTACCCTGCAATAAAAGTCACACTGTGGAATGGCCTGGCTTTGGCCAAGCAGGCATTGTTTTCTGCTGCTTTGTGACATCTTCCCAAATTCTGAAAAACTGGTTGGATGAGGATGTAGGAGGAAATGTTGCAGTCTCAGTCTGTCCATGCTTAACAATTGTTTAGCTCTGCTTTGTGGCTATTGATCCTGAGTAGCACTGCTTGAAAGTGAGAATGCTATTGCCATGTGGAAGAGAGAGTCATGGAGAAGATGTGGCAACATGCTCCTATAATTTACAGTAGCAGGAAAAAATGGTGTAGAGGACACTGGTGGGGTGCTTCCCACTGGTCTGCAATTAGGAAATTGTGGTTTAAGAAACACTGAAGACTTTTTTTTGTGTTAGCTCTGGAATTATAAAATGTCACATCTTCTCTTCCCCCAGTTTGGTTCCTTTTCTTTGGAGCTTTTATTTGGAAAAGCTCCAGTTGCTTCTAAGTGGGTCAAGTTCTCCTGGATTAACTACACTGTCTACAGAGGCTTCTCTGTGTGTTCAGGTTTCCTGCTTGCCTCCTGGAAGGAGGCACTGACACCCCTCTTTTCCCCTTCAGTGCCCAATGCAGAGCTCAGATCTTCAGGAGTATTGATGATTAAAAAAAGGGCAGAATGAAAGTCCAGAAGAAGATTGATTGATTTTTTTTTTTTTTTTTTTTCCCTCCTCCTCCTTAAGTCAGACTTCCAAAGAGTTAGTTTTGCTTTCCAAAGTTAGTCCCTGAGTGGGTATGTGCTAATCCCACCAGTGATGATGGCTGCTCTGTATCTTTGTTTGGATTCACACGACCAGCCTTATCCTTTCAGTCCCCAGATAATGGGGTTTTTTTGGTCAGTTTTTCTTCCATTCAGAAATTAAGGATATTTCCATTTAGCCTCACTTCATGAAATCCTAGATGTATTAGTTCTTTAGTGTTACTTGAAGTCAAAGCAACATATTTTAAGTGACCTGATAATGTTAAAAAAATTACTCTGTTTCTGAGCCATAATTTCACTTGGGAAAATTGAGTGAAAACACTAGCTGAGGACAGGCCACCAGCATAGGTCTCCACCTTCCAATATTGGTTTAGGACTCTCTGGGTTTATCCTGGTAAGTGGTGATGTGATGAGGTGCAGCAGAGCTGAGCTGTCAGGTTCTTAAGAGCCATTTTGCTCTGCTGTGCTGAAAAGTTTCTATTCTTTACAGTAAGGCCCTGTGGGGCTGTGTTGCATCTGTTGTTGCTGTTTTACACTGATACGATGTAGAGAGATGAATTGGTTTGTCCTAGTGGTATGTCAGGAGATCACTGGCAGAGCTGGGTAGAGTCTATTCCCTGCAGCACTTATCAACCCTGCCGATGCCATTGCTCTTCTTCAGCTGAGTCCTCAGCTGCTGGACGCAAGGCTGGGACCCTGCACATGATATTCTCACACCAATAAACACTGAGCTGATGGTCATGCTTCCTCCTGAAGTCTCCTCCAGTGCTATTGTGCAAATCTGTCTTTAACAGGTCTGGTTGCTGGGATCTCCTGCTGCCTCTGCCTATGTTTGTTGTTCTGGTAGAGCAAAAATGGTGGTAACAGTCAATGGGTGTTTCAGAGAGAGAGAAATCATAGACTTGTTTCAGTTGGAAAAGACTTTTAAGATCAAGTCCAACCATTAGCCCAGCACTGCCAGATCACCAATAAACCATGTCCCTCAGAACCTCATCTACATGTCTTTTAAATCCCTCCACTGATGGTGATTCCATCACCTCCCTGGGCAGCCTGGGCCAGGGCTTGACAACCCTTTCAGTGAAAAACTTTTCTCTGTCACCTCATGTTGAAAAGTTAGCATAGTCAGGGGTGCAGCTTGCAACCTGACTTTCAATCTGAGGAAGGATTTGCATGCCTGAAAGCTTCTTAAGTATCTTTTATGTGTATCAATTGGTCTGATAGGAGATTTTTACCTCTACCTGCAGACTTTGCCTTGCTGAGGCCATTGTGTCTTTAACAAGAAACTGCTGTGAGTGATTCTAGGAGTCCTTTGTAAGTCCAGTTTTAGTTTTATCACAGTCCTGTGGTTGACTCATTGGTCTCTCCTGGTCTTCCTCAAACATGCGTGACTCAGACCCTGGTGTGTGGAGTTGGCAGACAGAGGCTTGCTCCCAGCTCAGCCACAAACTTATTGCAAAACCCAGATAAAGCATTACCACTGGCTTTGTTGCTTCCCACCTGCTCATGGTGCAGCTGGGTGACAGCAATTGGCACTCTGAGGCTGTCACCAGATGATTTAACTGCTACCTGTAAACACTACCTTCAGAGAAGCAGTCAATGCTCACATTACAACTTCACAGAATTAGAGAGAAGTCAGAGTCCTCTGCTCCTCTTTCTATGCTTTCTTTTTTTTCCCTTCAGATGAAATTCAAGACTGTGTAGGCTCATTCTTGGAGGGTTGATTGTTTCCTCACAAAGTAAACAGTATTTTTCTCTCTGGCTGAAGTTATGCAAGAATTTTGTATCATTTGTCTGGCCCTGAGGGTGTCCGAGCAGCCACCGGCAGCAAACCCCCTACCCACACACACTGAAACATCACACAGTGAGACGGCCCCACTTCCCCAAGCTCTGGCTGTGTCAGAGACAGGATACCGCAGTATTCAGAAATGGAAATTCTTACCCTGCTCCTTTTCCCTAATTGTACGCACATTTTGTCTGTGTGGATTTCAAACTTGCCTGTGAATGGGAGCAGCTGAGAGCCAGAGGCAGCCCAAAAGTTTCTTCCATACTGGTGCATTTTTACTGTCACAGACTGAGCTGAGCTGTGACTGCTATGAGGAAAGTGCCAGAGGAGGAGGGCATGATGAGGAACCTCTCCCTTAGGGCAGCAGTGGCAGGAGAAGGCACTACAAGGGAGCCACCACCTCACTGCAACAGTAGATGCCGTTCCATTCCTTGGTTGTTCGGACAAAGTCAGCAGCCAGATGGTGACTGCTCTGCTACATTCATCAGCCAGTTGTTGCAGGGAGGTGCCTGCATTGCCTGTGATGGGGTGGGCTGGTGTTGCAGAGCCCTTTTGGTGAGGGCTGGACCAGCAGCCTTAGTGGGGCACCAAGTGCTGTGCTTCTGTGGCCTTTCTCACACAGGCATGGGCAGAGAGGACCACTCTGGCAGATATCAAACAGGGTGAGTAGTGAGGCTTGGATGTGCTGGAGGGTGTTTGGTTGATCCCTTTAGCCCGTAACTAAATGCTGGAGAAGATGGAGGAGCTCTGTAGTGTGAAAACAACTCACCTGGGTCTCCCTGTGCTGCCTGCCCCAGGGGCTTGTTGCAGAGGTTCAGGGCTGGCCCTACAGCCAGGCTAAGGCCTGCAAACAGCTAGTGCGGGAAGGGCAGAAATGTAGGGCAGAGCTGAGCCTGGTGCCCCAAAGGGACATTCCAGAACTCCCTATCCAGTGCAAGACAGGCTCCCTCTGAGCAAGCCTGGGTGCTGGAGTGACCTCCCCCACATGCTTGCAGACGTGTCCCTAAAGCACCCTGGGTTAGTCTCAAGACCCTCTGAGGGATGCTTTCTCAATGACGTAGTGCTGCCGTGACTGTTCATCCCAGGGACTTGGCTCTAATTTAAATAAGGATGAATTTCTATAAACAGTCTCTATTGTCATATTGTAAATATGACAACTGGACCCTCTTGATGTAAAGATTAGGATCAGAATCATCATATGCTTCCGTGGTGGCTCATGGTGAGGTGTGGGGCTGCTTCGATCTTAGGAAGCAACAGTGGGAAGAAAAAAATAAGCGCTTCTAAACACAATTTCCAAGCCTTCTTTGATTGAGCAGGGTTAACGTGGGCAAACCCAGGACGTGAGAGAACTCTGCCCTAGGGCGGCCACAGGGCTCTGCTTTCAGCCTAGCTTTGAGTTTGTTTGTTTGGTTTGTTTGTTTGTTTGTTTTTTAATTTATTTTTTTCCGTTGGATTTTGTTGTTGTTCTTTTGTGTTTGGGGTTTTTTTTTTTTTGTGTGCTTGTTTGTTTGCTTTTTTTTTTAATGTATTTATTTTTTTAATTGCAACCCCCCCGAAACAGGCTGCAGACTTTCCTCCTCCACGTGAGCCTTCCAAAACAGCCCCTCTCATTGTTTCAGTACATCCAGCCCCGCTCCGCGGGCTCCCCGGAGCGGCGGGCACTCACCCCCTGCCCGGCCCGGCCCGGCCCGCGCTGCCGCCGCTCGCAGGAGCGCGGAGCGGTGTGGAGCGCGGAGCGGCTCTAGCGGTAGCGGCCCCCGTGTCAGGTTAGACAAACACGGTCAGCCCCGCCGCAGTTTTCCGGCCCCTCCCTCCGGCTCCCGGGGTCTCCTCACCCCTTCCCCTGCGGAGCGGCGTGGAGCAGCGCGGCCCGGCGCGGAGCAGCGCGGTAAGTGCAGCGGCGGCGGGGAGCGGGGCGAGCCCCGGCGCGGAGTCGCTCCCGCGGACGGTCCTGGGCCGCCCGTCGCTCCGGTCCCGGGCG
Source organism: Megaceryle maxima (assembly GCA_024605025.1). Lineage (NCBI taxonomy): Eukaryota > Metazoa > Chordata > Aves > Coraciiformes > Cerylidae > Megaceryle > Megaceryle maxima. The sequence continues at coordinate 12,724 of JANHGN010019478.1, read as the reverse complement.
GAGCGGAGCCGGCTGCAGCCCCTCGGTGCAGGGCACGTAATCCAAAGCCTCTTCCCTGCTGCTGGGACAAATCTGCGCAGATTTCCTTAAGCGGTTCCTCTGCTCTTTCTCCTTTATTTTTCTGTTGTTCTGAAAGTGGCAAATCGTCAAAAAAAGTTGCTGTAGCTGTTTCTGAGCTGTGGCTTTATTGAAAACGACTCCCTGGGTGGAGGCGAGAGCAGCCCGGGGGTCGGTGGGAGTGTTGGCAAATCAAATGTCATTTGTAGGTGGGGGGAAAATTCTGGCAAAATTGTTCCATAAGCGCGTTCTCCAAGTTTGCAGCCTTGCTCGCCTCATGTGAGCTTAACGAAAACCAACGGGAAGTGTGAAAGGAAAAGACACGGGACCTCTTAAGAAAAGTGTTTTCTGCCTGCTTTTGCTGGTGTGCTGGGATTCCGGGAGTGAGCGGCGCTGGGTGTGAACACGGGCCGGCTGCCTCCCTGGCAGCGTGGACACAGGGGGCTGCGTTGGGGAGACTGAGGGGGACCAGGCTTGCAGGATCTGTGGAGAACTTCAGCCCCAGGTGCAGGATCGCTCACGGTGTGTTCAGAGAGCAAGAGCCAGCCTGCTGTCAGTCCCCACGTCTTCCTTCACCTTACCTCTTGTCACTCAGAGGCTTTTGGTGGAACCCATCAGTCCACCCAGAGCTGAGCCATCTGCAGGGAGTGAGGCTGGAGGAGGTGCGGATGGGCACATGAGCTGGACCCATCTGCGGGAAGGTCTTTTGAGCTTCCTGGTGCTACACTGCTGTTGAGGTTTTCCTCTCTTTGGTACTGAAGGCAAGACATTATTGCTGAGTTACAGTACTGAGTTTTGTTTCTTGGCACTCATAGGTGGTGAGTAGAGGGGTGGTGCTTGAGACTTTCTCTGTTCCTATAGTTTTCTAACAGATCATCAGCACCTCGGTTCTCTCTCTTCCTGCTCCTCCTCAAGGGACGTCTTTGTTTTAGGCATTCGCGTCCTTTGGGTTGCAGAGGGAGGCTATGGGCACATCCTATAAATATGGCTTTACTTGGAACTTGGGTAGACTGTCATTTAACAACAAAAAACTACAGCTTTAGTGGGTGTGAAATTGAGAAGGATACAGCTTTCTTTTCATAAACGACCCTTAGTAGTGGAATGGATGAAATTTTCGTTTAATATGAAAGATTTTCCCCTAATGGCAGAATGGGCCTATAGCGGTTAAAAACGGGTCTTTTAACTGCTGCTTTTCCCCAGTGGAGTCAGCTGGACCTTGAAAATAACTTTGAAGAAGTTACACCACCATTAATAGGGCCGATGTTGGTGTAAAAATATCATCCAAAAATCACACTCTTAATTGGCATTACTGTGTTGTCAAACCTTTCCCAGTGCTGCCTTATTCTCTGACAGTCATAGTATTTTAATTGTATCCACGTAGCCTGTCTCACAGGCAAAGCTCTGAGTGGGATTTGTTGGATTCACTATGGTGGCTGGAGCTTTACCTTCTCCAGGAAAGCTATTAAAGCAATTCAGAGCAGCTGAGGCCTTCAGTCTTGGGCTCTCCTCTGGGGGTCCATTCCTGTGGGACTGCTGGTCTGAGCAGGCTGCATTAAGCTGTTTTGCAAGCTGTACTGGGATAACGAATAGGTGAACACTGCCTTGCAGGGTAGCTAAATATGAGGAAAAATGTTCTTCTTTTAATTCAAATCTATTTCTGTGATTGGAGAGATCTCTCACTGTTTGCCTGCCATCCGTCCATCCACTTTAACACTGTTTTGGTTGCTTTAGGTGATGATGTGGCATTATGGACTTCTAAATTTATCTGATCTCCTAAGCTGGAGGAAGCTGTGTTGGTGCAGTATGGTGCTGAGTGGTAGGTAGCCTTTCAGAGGTGATGATGGGCAGAGTGTTCCACAGTGGTTGGTGGTATTAAAAGTGACATTCCAGTGGCATCAGCATCTTCTGTTCAGCATAGGACAGCCACAGCCACTGACATACTTAGGGCTGGCTGAGCATAGCTGAGGATCATTTGGCCCACTGGAAAAGACCTGCGAGCACACAGGAGTCTGCAGCAGAGGCTCATGAGAGGAGCTTTACTCTTGTGTGTGCAACATGAAGCGCACCAGACATCCCAGGGTGGCCTTTGGGTCTAGTGGTGGGTCACTATAGGGCAGCAGCACAGTGAGGGAATGGCTTCACCTTCTCAAGTGCTGTCTTTTGGGTTGGTATTCAGTCCTGTTATTACACTTTTTGGAAATAATTTGTTTTGCTGGACAGTTCCTCAACAGTGGGAGGGACAGTGCTGGGGCATTTCCAGGCTGCCAGAACCACTATAGTCCTATGTGCATCCATTCCTTTGGATCTGCAGGAGCAGAGAGTATTTACATCCCATCTTCAGTCCATGACCTGCTTTCATTCCATGTTAAAAATTATGCTTTTTGTGCCTTTTTTTTTTTTTGTGTGTGTGTGAGAGAGTTGGAACCTCTAAGGGCTCCTATGTCTCTCATTTCTGTAGTGTCTGGTATCTGCTTTCAGTTCTCAAAGCCTGTGTAGAGACTCTTGGGTATGGAGGGTACCTTGGCTACCCTTCCTTGTCATCCTTTTGCACTTAGATTTTTGCATCCCATGTAGACCAAACCACACCTACTGCCAACCATGCCTTTCACAGCTGCCTTCTTTCCTTTATTCTGTGAGATGACAAATATGTACAGTGCTGGTCTTCTCTTTTGAGCTGTTCTTTGGAAACTTTTCCATGCCTGGGAGTTTCTTCTGCTGGTTTGTGGGTAAGAGGCAGGATTTAACTGCTTCTGGCAAAACCAGAAGTGTCCTTGAAATTATTCAGAGATTTTTGTGGTTGGTGAAAGACTTCCAGTGGGTACATGTGTTCCTACAGCTGCCGCCTGGCTTTTCAGCATCATACTCCGAAGAAACCAGACTGCTGCTAGCTGGCCCACCAGTGCATGCCTCTTTCATGAGCCTTCAACCCTGGGACAACCATGATCTCAGGTGATCTCGAATTGCCCCGGGAGAGGGCTGTGCCTGCCAGGAGCAACCCTTCCTCCTCTGTCCTGAGGTGTTTCTTTTCTAAGTTGTATGCGGATCCCTGATGGCAGAAAGAACCTTGACTCCTAATTATTGTGCTTCTTATCTCGCCTTAGATGTACCAAGGACCTGTGCATTTAGAATAAGGCTCTGATACAGGGATATGGTCTCATGCATTCACTTTTGTTTAGCCTTTTCCCCTCATTCTCTTGCATCAGACATTTGGATTTCCTTCCAGCTCCTTGACTTAATATTAACCTTCCTTTATTTTTCTGGAAGTGGCATGTTGTGTTTAATAACGGGGGCCTGGATTTAATATCCCAAGAGGTCCTTTTCCTATTCCATGTCTGTATAGATCAGAAGCTAAAAGAAAGAGACTTCAGAAAGGGTAATTACAAAAAGTGATTTGTTTTCTCCTGCTTACATTATTGTCATCTTTTCTATAAGAAATGCAACTGTTGAAACAACCATATATCCCACTTAGATATGAAAATATCACAGCTCACTTGTGGCCTGGATCTTCTCCTGCTGCTGAACGTGATTAGAGGAAGACCAGACCCTTCAAGTTACCTTTTCATTCTTGTGTGTTACAAACTCAATACATTATTCATGAAAATTAAGCTGGGTCTGCTTTAAGAAAGATGTACATTCCTGTCTGTCTTGTTTGCTAATGAACTCTCTGAATTGAATCCAAAATTAGGGAGACATTTAAGCACTGTCACTGATCCACACACGCAGCTTGCCCTGACTTCATTGTCCAGATGTGACCTCTAGGCTTCCTGCATAGGGGCAGCTGTGGAAGTAAATGTTTGACCGGGAGATGTCACTGATGTTTATTGTTGGGGGCACTAGAGCTAGTGGCTTTCATCAGTGTGGTCTTGTTTTTATGAATGAAGGCAGGCAATGAGTGCTGAGCTGTCCAAACTGGTGCCAGGAATCTAGTGTTGTAGGGACGTGGGTGGAGATGGGAGTGTGGGAAGCGCTTCTGTGCCGGCGGTCCTACTGTGGTACAGCTGCGTGTCCAGCCCCAGGCGCCATGGATGGATGGCTGCACTGCTGCTGCGGTCTGGAGGTGGTCTGGGTTAGAGAGAAGAAGTCACGAAGAAGTACATCACACACTTCTTTTGGTGGAGTGAAGATTTAAAAAGTGTCTCTTTTCATCTCGCAGACCCTTTCTGACCTATTTTGTTAGGATTTTCTTTTTTGTTTGTTTGTTTGATCCTTAGCATGAAACTTCTAGCTGGCTGAACTAAAAGAACTTCTTTAGCTCTGGTTTTTACTCCTGACTTTATTCAGTGAACGCATCTTGGAGATGAGGAGCTCATCTTTTCCTCTATCCACAAAACCTTTTGGTAACTGCTAACCCCTAACACCTGTAGGTGTATAGTCAAATTGGTCTAGACTTGTTATGGAGGGAGAGGGAGAAAACAATTCCAGGGGCTTGGATACATGACTCTTTGGAAGTAGAAAATAAAACCAGCAAAGATTATATCCCCAATGGAGCTGGCAAAAGGGGTCTTATGGGTGTTCTTAACCCTCCTCACTGCAAAGTCAGACAGGTTAACTCAAACCACCTTTGTTTTTGACTTAAATTAGCTGAGTCTGCACTAGCGCAGTGAATGTTCTTTCTGTCCCTCCTGCCAGACGTGTGGTGGGGGACTACCAGCCAGCTGCTGGTCCTTGGCCAACTCCTGCTATAGCTGTGTCCAGGAGAGACCTTCTGTGTGTTACCCAGGCTTTACTTAAATGAGAGCCAAGTCATTTGTCCAGTATCAAATTAACCATGTTTGTCAGGCAGAATCAGCTGTGCCCCTTACACTCACATTTGTGCTGTCCTAAGTCATTTCAGCTTGGCAGCTATCCCCCAGCTCTCTTCTCAGGTCCCATTAACAGGTCTTTCTGGGAAATTTCACAGGTCACTGGTGCACTGCGGCCGCCTTCAGGAGTGGGACCAGCTGAACTCCTTCAGGTGTCTGTGTGGTTCAGATAAAGCAGCTCTTTTACCCTTGGAAGGGCAGATCTGTCACCTGAGGGTTTGTGACCTGTTTAGGATGATAGCAGATAAGCATTCATGGGCAGAGATTGAGGGGATGCCTGTGAGATTTGAATTCCCATTTAGATTAAAAGGTAATTTGTTGTCTGTGTTTGGGTGACAATCCCATTCGAAGTTTTTTCTTAAAAACTCTTATATCACTTTTGCTCTCCTGTAGTGGGCTTTAAAGGCCAGGTTACTTGTGAAAAAGGAGGAAAGTAGAAAAGTGCTGTTTTGCTTGTGTCATGAATCTTTAGGCAGGAGAGAGACAGAATACATTTAAAACTCTGAAGTGTTGTGTAGCCTGAAACCTTTCACAGGAGAATTCTACTTTAAATATACGGCTGGAATGGAAAAAAAAATTGCTTCTGCAAATGATGATTTTTTTTAAAGAATTAAAACCAACTGTTTAGAAATGATTAATTACTGTAACATGTGAGTGCTGTGAAGTTTCATCTGTTCACAGTAGTATTTCAAATGATTTAAAGTTGTTTGCTCTAGGTTTGCTCTTACCATGTCATTAGACGTCATGGATTTGTTCCAGCTGTCCTCCACAAATGTATCATTTGTGATGGATTTTGCATGGGAACAGGCTGCCAGATTTTACTTGTGATACTGAAGCTCAGTTTTATTTTAATTTTTATATAGTCCTTGTAAAGTGAGTTGCTTGGTTTGTGTTGTGGTGTGTGTTGATTTTTTGTTTGTTTGTTTTTGTTTGTTTTAGTTTTGTGGGTTTTTTTTTAAATGGAGTTGTCAGAGAAGATGCCAGCAACAATGTGGGGCAGAGTTATTGGACCTGGCTTGCACCTCCTGGAACTCCTTGAGACTGGGATCAGGGTGGGCATCTGTGCAGATATCTGACCCCTCTGACCGCTACCAGACCTCTTCCCCTGTGCCTGGTCAGTGCTTCTGGCAGGAGGTAGCAGTCCCTTTATTTGCTGGCTGCAGAGTTCCCATGAGCACTTCCTAATTTGCTTTAGGCAAAATCAAGTGGATTATCTCAAACCACTAATTAGACTATTGAAGATAATCCTGCTGGTTTTGGGGGTTGTCTCCTTCCTTCCTGAAGGGAATTAGGGAGGACTGCGAGAGGCTGCTCAGTGGCCACGTCTGAAGGGAGCTGGGCTGTTGCTGAATGAAGGACAGGCAGCTGGAGGTCTTCTCACCAGTGCAGCTCGCCCAGTGGCCCTAGTGGGTCTATTGAAGCTTATTTTTTTTCTTACTCAATTTTCATAACCAAAACACCAACACTGGGTAGCATGTGATGTTCTCCTATTCTGAACTAATCTGCCTCCTGCATGTCATATAATCTATGTAACAGCTAACACACCCAGTCTTTCAAGATCATCAGACAGTACGATTAATGTATGAAACTTGGCTGGCCACTTGGAAAGGATATAATCTGATACAGGCAAGATGGATTTGGGGGGTTACAACTCAGTTCCAAACTGGTAAATAGAATAAATGGCTCTGCTCATTAAGAGGAACCGCAGCGTGCCCTGAAACTTGGGTTTGCCTTTAGAAAGCAGATTGCTGCTTTGGGTTTGCTCTGATGTGCAGTTTGGTTCCTGGCATCACTGCTTGCGTATCCAGAAGGATATGTCCTGTGGAAAGTGTTTGTAATAATTCATGGACTTTTCTGAAACACAGACATTAAAAGCAAGAGCATGTGATAAACAATCACTCTTCATTTGTATTCAGACTTTTGCATTCTCCTCAAAGTGTTGACATAGTGCACTATACCCTGGGGTGCTGCAAGTGTCTGAATGTTTAGGATATGTAAAAAGAACAAGAACATATAATAATGTCACTTCAGTCTGGGCAAACAGGTTAACTTGAGTGCATCACTTTTATTCCTACATTTAAGTAGAATGAATTAAGGTGCAAGAAATCAAAAAGGAAACTCACTGCTATACTTACCTTTACTAAAATCTCCCTTTCTGTAAGGACTGAAAAAATAAATGATCACTTTCTGATTTTTATTGTGAAGAAGCATACCTCTAGATTAGACAGTTGCATGTATTTAATTCTAATCCATTGTTACTGTGCTTAGTGGTTGCTTGTCTCTGAGTCTACAAACAACATTTTGCCATGTGCTTGTGCAGTGCCAGTCACTGTAGCACTCTAACATGCAAATAAAGTTCTCTGTGCTGCCACAATGTTGATATGTCTTTGTACTGGGGAAAAAAACCTCTAAAATAGGCAGTGAAATGCGTCAGGCAATTTAAATAAAATAGTCTCCACTGGGTTTAAAATGAAATGTTGCCATTTCTTTTTAAGCCTGCTTTCCTAAAACTCATTTAAAGATACTAGATAGCATCTGCCATCAGTAACATCCTTATGTTTGGGCCCCAGCCCTGAGAACACAAAGCACAGGATGTTCATGGTGGTCACTAGGATGGGGATCAGGGCTCAGTGTTCACAGGCAAGCACTTGGGCAGGAACAGAGCTCAAGATTTCTGTAATAATGCTGGTAACACCCTTTAGCTGTTTTTCAGTATCATTTTTTTCCTGATGGGTAAACTAAGTAGGTCTTGTTTCCCCTTTGAAAGGAAGGCAAAGTTAAAGAAGAAGAATGCTTTCTGCAATTCACATCTTGTTTTCATCCTCATTCCATTGCACAGATTTTAAGTTGCAGAGTGAGTGTCGTCCATCTGACCCACCTCCCCTCCCCTCCTTATTGACACTGATATTAGAACTATGGGAAAACTTAGACTGTTGGCAAAATGGGTGGAAAATCAAATGTTTAATGTTTTGCTTGAACATTTTGTGGTTTCTCCTGAAATTCTTTGAAACAATGATATTCTTTGTTCTTTTTTTTTTTTTTTGGGGGGGGGGGGGGATTGCTTTTTGTATGAAAAAATATGCAATGTCATTGTGGATTGCAGAAGATTTTACAGAAATGGCACAAGTTCTCTACAGTATTTATTTAGTTTTAAACCTGGAAAAAAAAAAGGACAGTTACAAACTGCAAAAAATTTGTCTGTTTTGATGGTGAAAAATGGTTTGTTGGCAGATTCTTACAAATACATTCAGAATTAAAATGTTAGTGATTTGGAAAAATCTTGAAGTAATTTCCCATGACCCCCTCTTGGAAGCTTCTAAGTTTTGCATTCTTTGCTCCAGCACAATTCCCACTGAAGAAATACTTCAAAAAAAACCCCAAAACAAAACAAACCCAAAAAACAAGATTATGGATTCTTTTAAAAATGTCATTCCTTGCTTTTTGGGTACTGTACTGAGTTGTGTTTATGTATCTTAATCTTATCCTGCTTTTATATGATCAAACTTAAGCATTTATGGATTTGTTTGGAATCTGGAAAAGAGATGAACTGAGCCACAAGATAGATAGTCACTGGCCTGCTGAACTTCCAGGCTGTGGATGCCCAGGCTCTTCCAGCTGGATGGTGGGAAGCAGAAAAAAATGGGGGGTTTGTGCTGATGTGGATGAAAGGACCTTCTATTGTGTATCTTCTGCCCTTTTAGCCAGGCTGGCTTTTACTGTGATGCTTGCACTGTGAAGTAGCTGCTCGTTGTCACTCAAAGCTTATTCCTTTGTTATTTCAGAATTACTGAGACACTTAATTGGCTGTTCATTAACTGCCTTAGAGAAAAATAAGATCTGATTAATCATCATTTCAGCAAATTATAGCCTGTTCTGCAGGCTAATGAAATGAGGCAGTGAAGAGCTGGCTCCCTACAGTCTGCTGTGACCTGCCCTGGCTGTGCAGCCCTCAGCGCCTGGCCCTGACCTAGAGGGTTTGAGGTGCATGAAAATTGGATGGGTCCCCAGCGTGAATCAGGGATGGGGAGCAGAAAGTCTCATGGTGATGGGGTGAGGACCATGAAGTGCTGACCAGAGCGCAGTGAGGATGATGACTGTGCCTGGTAGAGGTACAAGTTGTGAAAATAGACTAGGGCAGCCAGCAAGCAAGGCGTCTGTTGGCTGCAATTCATGACCTTTGAGATCACTTCACTTCCTCTGTCACTTTTTTGTAAGCAATCATCTGTAACTGATCAAGGTCAAATTTCTGAGCTGAGATCTTGAATTCATCATTAAAGAATGTATATTTTTCTCTGAAATAGTCCTAGATTGTACATTATTTCAAGTTTTACCTGGCACATGCTGATTCCAAACGTAACTCAGTACATTATGCAACAGGGAAGATGCAACCAGCACCTTTGCTTTAGAATAAAGGTTTAAAGTTTGAAGAAAGGAAAACTCTGAAGATGCATAATTCAACTGTTAGAAATCCTACACAAGATAGTTGCAGAATTTAAAAAGCAGGTTCCTTACATGAAATTGCATTGCCACTTTCTGGCCCAGAGTTAAAGTTTCCCCCAGAGCTCTTCTGTTTTCTGCCATCTTTGTGTCTTGCATCCTTCGTTTTCCAAGCTCTGTGACTGTTGCTCCCCGTTAATCTCTTTTAGGGGTCCTTGTTTAAAAGCAGCTATAGCTGCTCCCCCATCTGCCTAGGGTTGGCAGAGAGAGTAAAAGAGTAACAGAAACCTCCCATTTCTTTGCCAAGTGGGGCTCCTTCAGCCTCCCTGTGCAATTTGATTTAATAGTGTTTGAGACATTGACAATGTTGACATGGAGCTTACATGGAATTTGCTTTCAAGAAAGTTGGGGAATAGTTCAGCCACTGATGGCTTGCACTTTACCCTTTTCAAGACCTAAACAATCAGGAAAATCCTACACCAGACTGGCGCTAGCTGGTAATGCAGTGCTTAGGACCCTAAGGTGAGTTTGGGGCTGGATGAGCAGGACTCAGGAAACTTGATGACTACCCCTTCTTCTCTGGTGTATGCATGTTTGGTAACTTCACAACTGGTTTAACATTTCCATGTGTGGAATTTGGGAAGAAGAGGCATTTCCTTCTCTTTGGAGTCTTTGCAAATTGTATTTGCAGATACAAACCAGAAATAGATCAAGAATGATAGAGGAACATTAACAGAATAATTAAATGAAGAAAGTTTTTTTTTCAATAGTAGAAAATGATAGAATTGTTTAGGTTGGAAAAGACCTTCAAGATCATGAAGGCCAACCATTAATCTAACTTCACCAAGTCCACTACTAAACTATGTCCCTAAGCACTGCATCTACCCAACATTTAAACACATCCAGGGATGAGGACTCCATCGCTGCCCTGGGCAGCCTGGGCCAGGCCATGATAACCCTTTTAGAGAAGATGTATTTGCTAATGTCCAACCTAAACCTCCCCTGGCACAAATTGAGGCTATTTTCTTTTATCATATCCCTATCTCCTTTGGAGCAGAGACTGACCCCACCTGACTCCAACCTTTCAGGGAATTGTTGAGAGCAAGGTCTCCCCTGAGCCTCCTTTTCTTCAGGCTGAATAACCCCAGGTCCTCAGCTGCCCCTTACCAGACTTGTGCTCTAGATCCTTCCCCAGCTTTGTTGCCCTTCTTTGGACATGCTCCAGCCCCTCAGTGCCCTCCTTGGACTGAGGGGACCAAAACTGAACTCAGGATTCAAGGAGGGGCCTTCTCAGTTCCCATTCCAGGGGGATGATCCCTCCCCTAGCCCTGCTGGCAAGGCAGGTAGTGGTAGTAGTAGAAAGGTTTCTTTTGTTAGTAGAAGAAACTGAGATGGTTTCTTACTTTGCTGACAGCAACACTGGAGAGGAATGGATGGGAATCTTGCAGTGCAACCTGTGCAATGCCTTTGTTGCCACCAAGGCCCCTTGAGACCCAGTGAAGCCTGGGCACCTGGTGCCTGGAGACCGGGTGCCTGGGCTTCACTGGGTCTCAGGTGGCCTCACTGGGCCTTACCAGAGCTGTCTCAGTGGAGGGCCTTGATATTGTCCATGGGGACAGTGATGGCCCCAGCACTGTGGAGGTGTCCTTGAGCAAGGGGGCTGGCCCCCTTTGGTGTGGAGGCTATGGTCCCCTCTGCACTGGGCACCTGGGGAAAGGGATACAAGGGCTGCAGTGGCCCCATGAATCCCCCATCCCAGGGTTTGGTAGGTAGGAACAAGCTGGTCAAGGGCCCCATTTGGGTGGAGGAGGCAGCCCCGGTGCTGCCCTGGCTGTACCTGGGTCAGGCAGCCTTAGGCATGGCTTTGAAATACAAAGCAGATTCCTCAGGCATTGCAGGGGGGTAAAAAAGTGAATTAACCATATCATAGGCACATGGTACTTCCCTGCTCAGATTACACTACAAAATCTGGGCAGTTCCTAAGATAGAGCTGGAAAAGGGGATTTGGGAGTGCAAGCAGCACTTGGAGCAGAGCACAGCTGACATGGCTGGGAACAAAAGGTGAGAGGAGAACCCACTGCATCTGCCTTGCTGCACATCCACAGGTCAGCAGAAATCCTTCCTAACTGGATGGACATTTGTTGCAAATTCCCTGGGAGAAGTGTAAAGTAACTTTGTGTGAGTGTTGGCTTTGCTTTGTGCCTTGTGTTCTGCTAGCTGCAAAGATTGCGTCTGGCTGTGTTTTCGCTTTAATTTTGTACTTTGTTTTCCAGATTTACTTTCTAACTGTTCATCAGACTCTAAAGCTCTTGTTAAAAATCTTCTGTTTGATGCAGTTTAAAGACTTCAGATATGAGTTGATTTGTTTTGTTCGGACTGCTAAGGCTGTGCCTGCCTTGCTTGTGGACAAAGCTTTTTGCAGTACAGATATTTTTTTACAAAATAACTCCATAAGCAACACATGTGTTTGTGCTATTAGTCAGATCTTCATAGACTTATTTTTTTCCTCTTCTCAGAAGTGAGCTTCTTACAAAAACAATTATTTTCAATGCCGCTTCTGGCCTTTTGACTGGGAATTCAGAGAGCACTTTACCTCACATACTGAAGCGAAAGTTCGGTTTGTTTTTGTTAATGTAAGTCAAGAAGTAGCAATGATTCAGTGTGACAGGCTGAATGTGAGCCATATGAGCTGAGCTGCACAAGCATAAAGGATGATTGTGCTGCAAAATATCTCCAAGTAATTTAGATTTTGACACACTTACCACTTCTCAAGTTGCATTTCCCCCCTCCCTACTGCTCCTGCCCTTCCCCCATCATCCAGGATCTGATGCGATGGAAAAAATATATGCATTGTCTCTGGGAATAGTAACGGTTGGGCTGAAAGTGCTTTGCTTCTGCAGATTTTATTATAGCAATGCGAGGGCTTCGCAAAGAGGTGATAATAATTATATATGCTTATGTACGTAGTCTTAAATTAACAACTTTATGGGTGTAAATAGCTCAATTTTGAGGTGAAAATTCTTATCACTCAGACTGTGTCAGTGTCATCTACTTATCTATTTCACTAACAGGTTTTGAAACCCACCGGTATGTGGTAGTTTCTCGATGTAAGGAGGGTAACTTTTGCACTGAGGCGCTGGAGCACAGCTCACACGCAGCTCCTGGTGCGTGTGACAAGAGTTGCATGTTAGGGAGGACTGTGTGTCCCCAGGAAGCCCAGGGAGTCGGGCAGCGTGCCACTGGAGTCCCACGCTTGGGCGGAGGGTTTTACAGTGCCATTTTTTTCCAATTAAGCACTATTGATTTCTTTTGTGCATGCTTAATGGTTTTGTGTGGGTTTTTTTTGGTTTTTTGGGGGGTTGCTGAAGAGAACAACTGAAATCCTCCTCCCCCTCCCCCAAGGTTGTCTGCTTCTTACTTCCTCATCT